>PVJL010000758.1:300060-344909 GCA_004026885.1 Lyroderma lyra | reverse complement strand
AGGAAAGCTACACCGATGGGGAGTTGGGAAGGTTTGGGTTGCCAAAAACTTGAAGGCAAATTCTGTTTTAGCAAGAGCTGAGTGAGGGGTGTACGTGTGTGTGTGTGTGTGTGTGTGTGTGAGAGGGAGGGAGAGAACCACGTGCAGACACTCAGGAAGAGTTGTGTGTGTAAGTACTTTGGAGTGTGTAGCCGGAGGGCATTTTGGCACATGTGGGACATGTGCAGCACAATTTTACTCGGAGGACGGGGGGGAGAGAGGGACATCGCTGAGCTGCCATAAGCGAGGTGGCTGAGATCCTGGGTGTGCAAGGGAGGGCTCAGCCAGGGAAGGGGCACAAAAATGGCAGGGGAAACCCACTTCGTACCATGAACTCTGCCAAATTTTAGATATCAGAACAGAAAAAAAAAAAGAAGTGAAACTCTTTACCCAGAGCCTGGATTTGCAATACTCAAAACATTCCATGGCTCTCGGAGTCTGCAGGCAGAGTAGCCATCCCATGAAACCTGAACAAAGGGGTTACTTCTGGAACCAGAAGCCTCACTCTACCTGGTACAAAACAGGTAACTTGCAAATATTGTATTCCTTGAGGCTGGAGTTCTTGGAGAGACTAACTTTTGGACTTAGTGACTTTCAGCAAATTGTATAACTTCCCTGGGCTTCCATCTCCTCAATTGAAAAATAAAGCGATTGGCCTAGACAAGCGGTCTGCAAACAGTCCTCTCCAATTCTTTTTAGAAAGTGCCTCCCCATTCACTTCCAGGGCTCATGGAGTCCTGTTAGGGCTTTCCCCACTTGTATCTTAGTCTTTAAAGAATGCATTCTGATGATTAAAAGAAAAAAAGCACTTGGGATCCACCAGACTCTAAGTTGCTTTCTAGCTCTGTTGTTCTAAATTTGTAAGCAGGGCTGCCACGAACACATTTCTGCCTTCCGTCAGTCAAGGAATGACAGAGCATCTCCTGTGCGCTAGGTCCGGTGTTAGGCCCTGAGACCGAAGCAGGAAAGGAGAGAAGGTCTCCGTGCTCACAGCGTTCACGGGCCGGGGGGAGGAAGGCTGGTGAGCAGGGTGATACTAGCAGGGTAAGAGCACGGACGGCACCGGGGCCCCCTAGGCGTGACCTTTGGATGGACACCGGAAGGAAGCAAGAGGACGGTTACATGGATCTGGGCCGGGGGCAGCAGTGAGTGGAAGACCTCAGACAGATAGGAGCCCGTAATTTATTTTCCACACGTGAAATGATCTTGGTGTCCAGGCTCCAAGCTCCTTCAAGGCGGCAAACACTTGACCTTGGCCCATGAAAGGTAGTGGAGTCTTTTCTGCTCTCAGGAATGCCTTGTCGCTCCCACCTCACCTTCACAGCGTGGTGCTTGCAGCAATGAGCATTTGGTCCTGTGCAATGTCCTGTACTGACCTGTCCCTGCACATTAGTCTCTGTCCGTGCTATGTCTGCTGAGGTTAACGCCATGTGCCCAGATACTGTTTTTTTTTTTACCACTGGGGGTGGCCACCGGCCTTGCCACTGCCCCCAGTCCCCAGGACTCCGCACCCAGTCGCCTGGGGCTCTCCGTCTGGACCCCAGGCTCCTTCGGTTCTGCAGCACTGCTTGGGCATAGAGCCCTCAGGGGCTTTCCTTGTTCTATGCTGGCGGGGCATGAGAGGCATTAAGAACCCGGACTCTGGAGCCTCAGAGCTTGGGTTCGTGTTCTGATTCTGCAGAGCCGAATGACCACGAATCTCTTCGTGTTTTCCACCCTCTTTTCTTTGTCTCAGTTGTCCAATCTGTAAGATGGAAATGATCAGGACAGTATCTCTCTCCCTTATACGGTTGTGGTCAGGTACAAATAGGTTAATGGATGCAGAATGCTTTTAGAAGCGCATGACGTATGGTAAATACCGGATACGTTTCGCTTTATAAGACAACCCTAGAGTACTGCCCTCGACCCCTTGCTCAGTCACGCTGTTCACCTGCCCTGTGGCCAACAGAACCCCTCACTCTGTGAGAGGACCAGGCTGCAGGAAGTGAGGCATTAGTGTCTGTGAGATCGGCTTCTCCCAATTGAACGAGACCCTCATTTAAATATCAACATCCAACCATAGTTGGTTGGACTTTACCGAATATATCCATTCACATGCATTATTTTCCTTAATTTTCAATATAATGTCGGGAAGTTTGAATTATTCACCCCATATTATTTATGAGGCTTAGAGAGGTTGTGACTTGATCACACAGGGAATCAATGGCCAAATTCAGACTTTTAAGAATAGGGTCCCTGTTGACCCTGTCAGAGTTGTTTTCAGTATATTTTAGCGGCCTCTAAGAACATCTTTGTATAAACCCACCGGTCAGAATATCAGGCAAAGGGACTGGCAAAATCCAAATATAGGAATAGCCTGTTTTATCAAATTCTTGCTTCTTTGTTTTCCCACATCATTTGTCATGTCATGACTTACCCTGCCCGAGTCATCGAAATGCCATGAGTGAAAATGGAATATAAGATGTAACTGAATTATTTTAGTGCTTTTGTGTTTTATTTTAAACATCGTTTAGATAAGGCTCATTTTCTTTTTTAACTTTTTGGAAGAATTTCTTCTCCCGTTTTTATTTAAATGTATATTGCGAAATAAAATTACTGAATCTGTTGATTGATTAGAGATTTGTGGTAGGTCATGAAATCAGCTACGAATCATTCTGTAATAGCTGTGAGGAAATGGTCTACAGAATGAAGAAAACACAATATAATCACTGTTGGGATTCATACCAATCATTTGCTTTCATATTCTATGTTGTGCAATTAAACCACAGTGAAATTAAAATGTGAATGGACTGATCACAGTTCCAAGTACCATTACACAAAGTGTCTATCTGAAGAGCCCTGGTCACGAACAGTGACAGCCAATTCTGCCACACTCGTTCTTTTTTGTTTGTTTGTTTTGTAGCCAAGACTCCTGTCAAAACACAAGGATACTTCGGCAATTAGGATCTTTTTGTTCAAAGATCACATATGGTTCGTATGCTGTTATCTTTTGATAGAATATCTAATTGCTAAAAGTAGTTTCTAGGAGAACATTTTTAAATTTATAACACAATTCTGGAGGGAAGGTCCTGTGTTTCATTGTGTGAGAATTTTTTTTGGCTCAGCTTTTCAAGACCAGTGTCTGAGTTCTGTTAAATATGAGAAAGCTGCTTGTGCTTCGGAGACCAGGGCTTTGGCTTGGAGTGTGGAGCTGGCTGTAGAGAGAGCGCCTCAGTGGAAATGTTTGCTGAGTGCGATCCTGGCTTACCCTCCTGGCTCTGCTCTTGAGGCCGTCACCATATGTACTTGCTATTTACACATCTCACTAACCTGTGTGCTTCTACCAATGACAGTTAGAAACGGTGTCCCCTACGGCATCTAGGTCTCCTTCACAATAATGCAGCCTGAAGTTTGGCCAATGGCTTCCATTTTCTCTGTCTAAAACTCCCATTAAATCATGTCAAGTAATTTTAAACTTGAACTCTTTTTTCCCCTCTTTCACTCGCTAGAAAGCTTGCCAAGAGCTTTCCTTTCTGTGCATTGAGGGAATTTTGGTAGTCAGTTCAAGAAAGTTCAGAAGGATAAAAGAACATGGCAGTTTTCGCAGTGTTGATAAAGAATTGCTGCACACGTTAACAAGCTGTATCGTTTTGGTCTTCATTTTAACCTGTGTCACTGCTGCGTGGCAGGAAACTGGGCCTTTTATAGCTCCTTGCTTTACAGGAAGTCTCTACGGAGGCTTTACTAGGAGTCTGCTGCACCAGGTTTAAAAGGAAATGCAACTTTATGTTCTTTTTACACTCAGAAGTCTGAAAGGAACATTGTTTATTAAGAGCCCTGCACAGAGCAAAACTAACTTTAATTACCTCCTTGAGGTGTCGACCATTAGGGAAACTGAGGAAGTCACAACTTTTGAGACGAGAGAGGCTTTTAAGGTAACTATAAGGTATTTTAAAAGGTGGCTTGTCACTCTGGGAAGTGCAGTTTTTCAACTACTGTTTAATTATCTGTCAAAGGTAGACTGTACGTGAAGAAAGCACTGAGCTGAGCTCGTCTGAGAGGAAAAAAGAATTCATTTTCTGGGGAATGCATCTGAAATAGGTAAATTGAAGATGCTTTAAGGCATTAAGTGGGGAAATTCGATTTTAGTCCTTTTTCTCTCTGTTGTAGTTATTGAAGGTGACCAAGAACAGATTATTTTAACAGAAGTTGACGATTTTTAGTAGCTGCCTTTCGAAATGTAAAAACTCAGATCCTTCTTATTGGCTGATGTATTTTTGACGTGTGTTCACCTTAGGTTAGGAGCTGTGGCTCGCTTTAAAGGAGGTGGTCCATCGTCTTCGGGCTTTTGTTTCTAAGGAACGATCAATCCATGAAATACATTTTCTTCTCTTCAGTTACACACCAATATTTCTCTTTCCTTGCACTCACCAGGACTCTGTCTCTATCCTATTCTACTAAAATAATGATCATGGTCTCTTGGACTCCAGGTCCATCTCATAGACATGCCTTTCTACTGTCCAGGAGCAGCTTTGCATTCTGAAATCTAATCAGAGAGAAATTTCATCCCCAAAATGTTTCTTTGCACAACTGTATGTTGAAATATAGTGTGTTCCAGGCTCTGTATTAGGTGCTGGAGAAAAATCCTTGCCCTCATAGAGCTTATGTTCAAGGGGACAGAGATTATTAATAGCTTCTTATTGTAGGATACAAATTGTTCTATCTTAAATCTTCTCTTGCTTTCTCCTCCCAAAATGTGTACTGGTGCAGTTCAAATACATCCTACTGAGATCGGCACAGAATTATTATTAACAAAACATTGAAGTCACTATGCTAAGGCATCGATAATTCAGAGCCGAGAGCTCTTTCTGCAGAAGATATCTCAGTTTGATTATCAAGATTATATGAGAACAGAGATTCTGACACATGAACATTTTCATAGTCATTTTCATTTCTCTGCCCCGAGGTCCTTGTTTTAAATTCCAAAAGGTGAAAATAAGTGAGAAACCGAGCCAGAAAAGACAAAAATTCTTGCTTTCATGATGCTTGCATTTGTTGTGGGATGGGGTGGGGGGTGAGCTAGAAAACACACACACACACACAGTAAGTACTATATGTTAGTGAGTCAGGCGTCACTACTATAGTAACAGGAAGCACTACTGTCTGCACAGTTTGCAAAGTAATCTCATAAACACCTTTAATTCATTTAACAAATATTTACTGAGCATCCCATTGGTACCATCCATTGTGCTTACAAGTGTGTATAGTTGTTACCATTTTATCCATATTTTAAGATAGAACATTTGCGATTTAGAGAAGTGAAATTATTTTTTCAAGGTAATAGCGTTATTAAGTTGCAGAGCCAGGAACCATACCCATATTTTCAGTTTGCAAGTATAATCCTCCTTCTGCTGCGATAGCTGTAACTTAATTTTGGCCCCTGAAGCGAACATTTCTGCAGAAGCGTCCTTGTTTCTTCTTTCACTCCTTCACTTACTATTTAACTGCAAAATAAATACATTTCTAACGAAATGCATTTCTACCTTCAGGGCTACTTGCCATGTGTACTGTGGGGGCAATGTTTTATCTTCCATTAGATGATTTTGAGCAGCCTAAAAATTCATTCTAGCTTGCAAAAGAAATGTGTGTGTGTTTTTCAATAATTGCATTCATCAACTTTCTTTTAAATGATGCTAACGAAATTCATTTACTATGATATTCTCCTCCCTGTTTCATATCCCTTAGTTAATTTTATACTTTCAATTTCCTCTGGTTAAATGAATTTGAAAATTAGATCCTTTGACTCTTTTATAAACTGTATTTGGAGAGTCTCTCATACTGCAGTGAAGTCTTTGCTGGATTCTTAAAAGCCCATGGCTGTCTGAATTCCTCCTTTATGTATGAAACAGGAGAGATTCTTGGAAATAATCTAAGTTGACATCTATTTTTTCTGTTTTGAAACAGTTTTCCAAAGTAGGCAGTTTAAAATAAAATTAGAAAAATTGTGAAAAAGCACAGAGTTGCAGGGTTTTCAAGACTGAGAAGTCAGGCTTCTTTTCCTGCATGTTTACATAGGGATTTTTCTTTAGTTGTGTTTTTAATATTGTCCTTATTCCTTTTATTTTTGCTACAGGACAGATTCCTCGCCAGTAAAAAGTTTTAAACTGATTTAAAACCAGGAAGAATACAGCAATGGGGACACGAAGAAAGAGTACACATTGCAGTGGACAGAGCATAGTAATTTTTAAAACAGTTGAATGGCTTGTACAATTAATAATCTTTAAAAAGATACAAAAGTAATAATCTTAAAAAATGCAAAGTCAACTTTTATTCAATGTAGAGTTGATACTTTGGTTTGGTTGATCCTTTCAGACATGCTTTCCTCCTATAAAAATACGTGATCATATATTACAGACTTCTATTTTCTGTGTTGATTTCTTTTTCTTTGCATCATTTTTATAGCTTTTCTGTGGACTGAGGTATTATGATATATCTAATGGTTTGTCTACGATTGACTATTTAAGCTATTTCTAATTTTTCATGCTTATTCATAATGCTACAATAAACACTCTTAAACTAAAATATTTGAGCACATCTGTGATTAGTTCTTAAAACTAATTCACAGAATTTAAATTGTGGGGACAAGGGGTATGTAGGATTTTAAGGCTTTTGTTAGTTTTGTCAAATTGTCCTCAGTAGTCTATATTCCCACCAGTAATATGTACTGAGCTAAAACACTGGATAAGAAACTTTGAAATGTGAAAAGTACAATACACATTGTTAAAAAGTAAATTTCAGATAGTTTCAGCCTCTGAGTATGTTCTGATGCTTCATTTTTTGGGGATTTTCTATTGGACAGCCATTCCAAAGAAAGAGAAATGGAACACCCTTACAAAGGAGGGCTATGGAGCATGCTGAGCCAGGAATCAGGAGATTTGGTCTCTCACCCTGGCTCTGATAACTCATTTGATGTGTGACCGTAAGCCAGCCAGTTATGCTATCTGGGCTTTAGATTCCTTTTTTGTAGTTCCAACATAATAATTAACAAAATCTTCTTTTACTCTCAAAATGGACCATAAATTCTATGCTTACCCTAGTTATCTATATATGTAGTATTTCATGAATGTCTGTTGTTTTGCCTGCCCAGCCTGTTTCTCTCATTTTTCACTGCAGAACCGCTTGCAGACTATTTCCTAGTCTCCGTGCTTACTGTCTAATTCTATCCTCAGGAAAACAACCAGGCTTGGCCAGTCAGAATACCACATGCCCTTAGACTCAGAGATGGATCTACAAATGCACATGTGACCTAAGCCAGGTTCCTGTGAACTTTCCTTCTGGGTTTCTGATGGGACTAATGGTGTACTGGCTCACAGTGGCCTGATAGAGCCAATGTTAATTTCTAGGGATTTTGCAAACCAGTTGTTAAACACAGCCATTATTAAAAATTAGATTATACAAACTTACTTTTGAATTATATTAAAATAAATAGAGTACATACTCAAAACCCATAGCTCTCTGATTACTGTGTTCTGCTTAGTTATTACCTGTGTTATTTTTGTGTATTGTATCTATATGGTGGAAGTACTATATAACGGACTACTGCACATTTCTTCCCACCTCCATGTTTAGTAATGGCAAGGTGGTAAATTGAAATTGTCCATGGTGGAATAGTTATACCATGGAGACTGGCAAATACTACAAACCAGGATTTTTTTTCTGGAACACTAGTTAGTTGTTAAACATTTACATCACACTACCAGCTGAAACTATTGGGAAAGGGCCTTTGCTTTTCACTTTGTTGCTATGGTAGTAAAATATAATCCTGAAGTAGCCAAAGGGCTATTTTAGTCCTTCGGGGAGAGCTTGCCCAAGAATAGTGCCAAAAGGACAGCATAGCTGAGAGCTGCGGAGAGGAAAGATTCTTAATGTCAGGTAAGCATTTGTTATTTTAGTTGGATGACAAACTGGCTCAAACCACATTAAGTTTCTATAACTTAAGAATGAAAGTTTATTTAGATAATACAGATTCCATGATCTCTAGGACTCTCTTATGGCTTTAATAATACATGATTCTAAAATTATATAAAAGAGGGGAATTCCATAGGTAAATACTTGAATGCCTGTAGTTACTATCTTTGAAAATAAGTCAAATAAAAGACCTTGTCTAGTGAGTTCACAAAACTGTCCTTACTCAAACATTGAGTCCTATATAATGTTAGCATTAAATGTTTTACAACCAAATTTTAAGCCATGAATAGATGAAATAAATTTACATTCATAATTTCAGTTCATTTTACAGTTTTTCTCCTTCTTTTTAAAATGAAATACTGTGTTTGTTTTAAGTTGATTCACTTTAAAAGAATTTAGAAAACCTACTTTTCTTTATCCTCACATAATGAGTACTGCATGTATTGAATCACAGCACTGTCTCCAGAAACCCAATTAGAACATAGTTACTCTGCATTTTAAGAACACTGCACTTCCCTCTTTGAAATATTGATTTCATTTTACTAGAGTGCGGCCAGCCATTGTGGACCCTTAGGCACTGTTTTGTAATTAGCCAGTGAGTTCGGGGTAGGAAGAATCTCCAGTTGGACATGGCTCCAGTGTACATTTAACACTTTATTCCTGGCTCAGTACAGCGATGACCCATTTCACATATTGTTGATTCAAAAGAATCCAAGTCCCATTGGTGTGTTTACTTTCTGGTACTTGACTGTTGATAACTCAGAGGTGTTAGTGCTTAATTGTCAATGTTTACAGAAACCTTGAGACCAAACCTGATGATCTGCCACGTGCTAAGATGGTTTAAATTTACCACCCTCCCAAATATAGTGTTCCAGTCTTTCTCTGGCTTGAAAAAGAGGTTGAAGAAAGTCTGTTTTGCTTTGGATGATCATATTTAAAACTAAACTAAACAACAAACCCCTCAACACTGGTACTCTTAGCTCTGCTAGAATTAATTTTTGATGACAGAACCTTGGGGTATCGTCAATAGCAAACTGCCCCCACTAGTTTATCTTTTCTTATTAATCAGGTCTGATCTTGCAGCTGTAACAAAAAGTATCCAAATTAATGTGATTGAGAACATGATGTAGTGAAACAAAGCAAATCAGTCTTTTATTTATTTATTTTTTGACTGACCTTGAGGTGATTCTCTACATGAAGGGTTTTGTTAGGGAAGCAGACCAGGTCAGTATTTCCCAAGGTTCAGGTCACCTGCATCTGAGTCACCTGGGGTGTCCCGTAAAATATAGATTCCAGGGCGGCTGCTGACTCTCAGTCTATGGGGATGGGGCTTGGCAGTGTAAAGTTTTAACAGTTCCTCGGGGTGATTCATACTTCCATTGGGAATAAAGGGTCTAATAAATTTGTGAACCACTTTCTTGAAGATTTACAGACTAAATTAGTGCATCAAAGGCTCTGAGAAGTCCTGTAGTAGGTAGACTGTTTAACTTTTCAAACTCCAAATTACTTGGTTACAAAACTCTTGTTGGGGGACCATTTGTTATTTGACCAAATACTATTGGAAAAATTTACTTTAACCAATAGCATAAGAATTGTAGATTGTTGCAGATGTTGGGTAGTTTGATACTAATAAGGTAATACAGTATCTCAGTATGAGCATTAGACAAGAAAGATCTGAGTGTGAAGTCTGGATTTTGTGTTGTTGGCTTAGCTGCCTACCAGTAATCTTCTCTTATTCTCAAGGGAAATGGGATGAAAGAGTAAATTAATACCAACCTAGAACCATTGCTAGAAACAGAAAAACGCTCTTGATATTGTCATCTTCCATGGAAAGCAAAGCATTAATGTTTAGGGGAATGTACTTTGCCCAGACATTCTACCTTCTCACCCTACACCCCCGGGGAAGAGATCTGGTTACTCTTTTACAACAGAAGATAAGGAGAGAGGAGCAAGGAGCTATTCGAGAAATGCCAATCAAGTTGAACAATGGGAAAAGAAGTAAATACACATGAACAGGAAATTGGGTGGAAATGAAATAATTGTTCACCTTGTAGCAGAAAGGGCCACAGGCAGCCTCAGTCTTCCGTCCCACCCTTCCTCCCATTAGACACAAGGCACACAGAGCCAACACCAACGAGTGGAAGGAGTAAAGAAATGATAAGTGATGATGAGCTTGGGAGCATTCAGCAGGTCCTTCTCTTTGGGGTGGGGCTGCCTTTTGTTTGGCTCTAGAAACAGAGGGCACAAAAATGGGTCCAGAGTAAAGGAAGGAGGGACAGATGAGCTGTAAGGGAGAGAGAGGGCAGGAGGTGGGGATTTCCTTTCAGATGCCTGGTCTGGCTCTGTAGGGTAGAGAAGGAGGCAGGGTCCTGGGCTCATTCTGTCGCCTAATCACACCAGGCATTTCGTACTCTCACGCCTTTGCACATGTTGCCTCCTTTGTTTTCAATGTCCCTGCCTTATTTTCTCCCATGTGTGCCCATGGAACTTTGCTGATTCTGCTAGTTAAAGCCCATAATATCATATGAATGGTATGCTGTTAGATTCAGAGCTCTTTGAGTCCAGGGACGTTGTCTTCTTTATTTTGAATAAATAAAGCTGAGCATTAGGCTTAACTCCTAGCATAATATACCTTTTTAATAAACGTTTCTTTGTAGTACCAGAAATGTCAGGAACCTGAACGAGATGCCTCTAAATCATCTTCAGAATATTTGTCTGGAGTTCCATGGGTGCAGAATTTAGAACTGGAGGCTGTCTGGTAGACCCTCAGTATTTTACAAAAAAGAAAGTGAGGGTTCATACAGGAAGCAAGTGGTGGCCTAGGACTCAAACCCCCTCGCTCCTGGTCCAATGTTCTTTTGATTATCCCACCACAGTATGTGTAATAAGAGAAAAAGAAAATCCTTACACCACCCAATGCTGTCATGACCCTCTCTGAATTACGGTATAAATCAGCATTTGAATTAATATTTGCATCAGTAAAAAATGCAGAATCATTGAGCTAGAAAGTAATTTAAGGAGGATGTTCCATCTCCAAATAGAATTTGTTCCATCTCTTCTTTCACTCCTCAAATTTTTGCATCCCTTGTGCTTCTTTCTGAGTCTTGGCTTAGCTTGGAAGCTACAATGAAAAACTGCTGGGTGAGAAGCTACTCTCCAGGTACTCTCCACTTTATTGGAAAGAGAAGTTCTCATAAATCACACAAGGGACTGGGGCCTGTGGGATTGCTTCGTTGCCAACTGAATTCTGATTGATTGCTTTGGAAAATACGTACATTTTTTTTCTAGGAGCTTATCTGAAATAAAAGAAAAGATTTATACTTTCTCAGACTGAGTCCCCTCTCTACCGAATTTCAATCGCAGTCTGGTCATTTGAAAATACAGTGAAAGGGTAGTTAAATGAACAGTATGAGCATTGGAAGTTTAGTCCAAAACTTGGACAGCAGAGCACACATGTTATTCCAAATGGAGAAAGGTTTGGATCAAGCAAGTGTCCCTAACTAAACATAAAATCAGAACCAGATTCAGGTTATAGGGCTCATGTTGACTTTATCAAGCATATTCTTTAAAATAATCAGCATAGTAGAGAAAACGTTGGGAAAACCATGGTATCAGATGCAGTTATTACTTCCATATCAGGAAGTGGTGTGAGTGAGAGTGTCAGGGGAACTGAAACTGTGTACGTCCAAGACTAGTGAAATTAAATGGGAGAAAAACATTTGGATCTTAATCCTTTTAGGTCATGCAATCTGTTGAAAATCTCTGAAAGCTGTGGCACTTCTCCCCGGAAAAATTTACGTGTGCACAAAAACCTTCCGGGAGTTCGCAGACCCCTTGATGCCTGCCCGTAGGAGTGGGGGACACCATACCCAGTGCTCCTTGGTTAGCTATTCCTGCAAAGGGTCAGGCTTCCTTACATGGCGGCTCTGCTTGGTTGGCACCTGGGACTTCCAACCCTGGGTCGCACACTGCAGGGCCAGGTCCCAGCAAAGGGAAGGGCCTGACATGTGTCGCCAAGCTGACTCGGTTTTGCTCAGGGTGAACACAGCCGTCCCTCATTCCCCTAGAGATGTCAACTTTGTTGTGTGGTAAGATCATCTGGGGGAAATTTAAAATTTGCTCTGCATTCATTTATACTTTCATTTATAGCATGCCTGAGAGAAAAAGGTCAACTTTTC
Organism: Lyroderma lyra; assembly: GCA_004026885.1. Classification (NCBI taxonomy): domain Eukaryota; kingdom Metazoa; phylum Chordata; class Mammalia; order Chiroptera; family Megadermatidae; genus Lyroderma; species Lyroderma lyra. The sequence continues at coordinate 332,745 of PVJL010000758.1, read as the reverse complement.
ATTGGGTGAACTTGGTCATTGCGTGTGGTGGTAGGCTAGGCTCAGAGCTGCCTCCATACCTGTTCACTAGGTGATTACAATGCGCATGGGTTGCAGGATCTGCTTGATCCTGCAGATACATAGCTCAAGAGATTTTCTACTCTTCAGTCATTATTGTCTAGGAATGAATCTGAATTCATCCCTAGTGAACTTGGGGAGACTTCTTTTTTGCATTATTAGCCTAGCAAACATGATGATGCATTCCTGAACAGACATGGGAAAGGCAGATGGATAATAACAGTCTACAACACTTTTGTTTATACAGAAATCAACCATCCCCAGGAGGCTGACATATAATCCCATGCTTAATCTGTCATCCATACTTTATATAATAATAATAATAATAATAATAATGATAATGATAATCATTTATACTTATAGAGCCACTTTCATCTAGGGAATCTCAAAGCTTTGCAAACACTAATTAATTCTCCTCATGTCCCTGTGAACTAGGTAAGGCCCATTTTACAGGTGAGGCAATTGAGGCACAGAAAGGACAGGTGGCTTTCTCAAGACCATTGGGAGGCTGATGACAGCTTAAAAGTCTGGAGAACTCCCTGCTTCCAGTTGCTCAGAGCCAGCTGCGTCTCGTGGGTGAGTGGGAGGGACCACACCGGAATGAAGTCGTCTCTCCTCCGGGTCCTGATTACCTACCCCCAGGGGTGCGTAGAAACACGGAGCGAGTTTCCAAAGCAAACACGTTCCCATCCCCACCACACGTGCACCGCCCGTGAGGGGTTGTTTTTGAGGTCTAAGCAGCAAAGATGGGGCTAAAATTGGCTGTCCTGTGTGTTTGGATAGGAAGGAGAGGAGTGAACTTGGGCGGAAAATTGCTTTCCCGGTAGATGCTGTTGAGAAGCATTGGGGCACTCTGTGCCAAACTGGAGCAGTCGTGTGGCCTTTGACGTTTATGTCGTTCTGCTATATGAACGATCTGCTACGCACGTAACAAGGATGAATGATTAAACAGGGTCCCATATGCAATGTTCCAGGGACCCAATGGAAAATAGCTTCTCACTGTTTACAGGCTTTTCAGTTGTAGAGAATTCTTGAAATTCTCCCAAAGAGGTGTATGATGGTTTACGTTAGGGCTTCTCAAACTTTAAGAGGCACACCAGTCATCTAGGGATCTATTAAAATACGGATTTTGACTCAGCAGTTCTAGGGTGTAGCCCAAGATTTTACTTTCAGATGATGCTGATGCTAATGGTTCCTATAATATGCTCTGAGTAGCAATTCTTTAAGGCTGCTTATCAATTTGATAAGCCCATTTCCACAACTCCTCTGGAGGAAGCTTTGGCCACTTAGAATGAGGTTTAGGCTTAGAGGGTTAAGACCTGGATTTGAAAATTAATTCTGCTGTTTATTACCTGCAACACCAAACTTCTCTGATACTCAGTTTCCATGTCTTTAATGGGTATCATTAATCCTTTCTGCACAGGGTTGTTGATGAATAAAATAACCCAATAGGAAGAGTCTGTCCAACGCTGGAACGCCACAAATGCTCATTCATCCCCCTGGGCTCCCCACTTCCTCCCGTCTGGTTACCCTCTCAAACAAGAACTTTACAGTTTCCCCATCTAGGTCTGCCGTAATCACCAACTATATGTGACCTATCTTGCCTTTTTCATGTAACATTACCTCTGTATTTCTCTTCCACATGGAAAAGCCAGCATCAAATGTTATTTTTTTTTCTCATTCTCAAAATGCTTTTCTTGAGCTACTTTCTTATCTCATTAACACTTACAAACTTATCCCTGTCTTCTTGAGCTCTAATTTGATCTAGACTACACCAGTACAGAGGAAGTGAAACTATAGTATATTCATTTAGTAAACAGAACCAAAAATAAACAAAAAGTGCTGGGTATACCACTGAGAAAAAAATAGATATCTTTCTTTTCTATTATTTTTATTGCCTCTGTTCAATTCTTTGTGCCACAGTGAAATTTTCCTTTAGTCTTCTCTCAGGGATGGCTCAGATGTTTTTCCCACCTCCTAGTTTTATTTTCCTCTCTTCCCACATTAAACCTTTGGTTCTTTTCCCTCTGAATCTACCAGAATGACTTAAAATTTCTCTCCTAAAAATCTTTATAAAACTCATTTTGTGTGAATGTGTCTGTGTGAAACTGTTTTGATTTTTTTTTTTTTTTTTAAAAGCAACACTGAAAGTCATGTATAGTATACACATAGGAAAAAAAGTCTGGAATAACACACACCTCACTGTTAGCCCTGGGACTGGTGAGAGGGGACTTTTACTTTTTTCTTTATGTACTTTGGCATTTTTGGAAAAAAAATTTCCCCCTTACAATCAGCAAGTTCTGTTCTGTAACACAGAAAAACAAAACAAAACGGAGAGGAAAACAAATTAGACCTATAGATTAATGGGTAATGAAAGAAAAGATGAAGAAAAAATAAAAATGAAACTTAGTATCTTCAGATCTGCCCACATTCTCACCTGTAGTTTTATGTCTCAGTTTCTGGGTCTGTCTGATTCAAGTTCAAGTCACTGGTGTGGAACTCCGTCTTCCTGGGATTACAGAGTGTCAGAAACACTGTTGGCATGAAAGCAATACTAATAGTAAAGCAACAGGAGACATTTTTACAAGACAGAGCACTACCCAGATGGATTTTGATAAGGTTGGTATGTATCCCAAGAGGTCGTTATTAACCACATCAAAGAAGGAGTGGCTTCTTAAGCAAATGGACTTTATCTTGCCATCTGCCAAAAATGTACCAAATGCTCTTACTTTGTTGGAAAAAACCATCTGCACTCTTGGAACCAAGTCGTCATAGTTTTGGACTGAAAAACTTATTTGAAGAAATACTTTTATCACTTACATGTTTGACCTCCCAGTCTTTATTTGGAACCTACCTTCTTTTATATCCTCCTAGTTTGGACACAACATCTACAATTTGCATAAATGAGAAAGTATTGGGTCATGGCTGAACTGGGAATAGAAGGAAGTTACCTGATAAAAGCAGAGCAGGAAGAATTTAATTTTCCTAGCTCATGGGCAATTTGCATCCTACCAGCTGGTTTACTGGGCTGAGTAGTTGTTAGAGAATTGAGATGGTAAGCTAAACTCTTTAAGAATTTAGCTAGGACTCAACCTGACTTCTCATTAGAGTCCCCTGGAGAGATTTTCCCTAGATAGCTTGATTTAATCAACCCAACTTAGGAATTAATAAACACAACAACAAAACAAGAAAACAACATTAAGCACAAAAAAACCCCCATGACTCTGCTGGGGCTACGCCAGCCTTATAAGAGGTCTGTGGACTGCAACAGCTTTTAATTAGAGACCACATAGTTCTCTGAAGGAAGATTAGACACTCACTGTTCGACTTTGTTCTGCCCTGTGACTTTTGGTTTCATGTCCATTTGAAAGATCATCAGATATGTAGACAAATAAATTAGAATAGTCCAAGAATATGTTTAACATTTATGATTGTATTTCGGGTTGGTCTTAAATACTTTTCATATTAATATTTAGGAAAAGGCTGGATTGCCCTCTGCGAGAGATGAAGTTCAGTGGATTTTTATTTTTGATGGAAGGCTGAACTAAAGCTCCTTTCCACAGTGAGACTCTTTGATAAGTTAGATATAGCTAGCTATACTCGGATCGTACAAAGTATGTGCTTGTATGGAGGTGGTTTATAAACCTTTGACCTTTTCTATTCTGACACCTGCTGGCCAACACATGACTGATCGTTGTTATATATGCAACTTCTAAATTGGAAGGTCTTTGAGTGGGAACTGAAAAGACAAGCAGATGGAAAAATAAGGTGATAATAAGATCATGTGATAATATAAAACTAATACAGGTTTATAAGTGAATATAGCATCGCTGCATTGTACTTTATAAATGCGCACGTAATAATCTACAACTACAACTTTAAATGTAAATGTAACAGTCAATTTTAGAAGAATTTTTAACATAATTTTGGTTTTATAATTGTAAGATGGAATATTATGTGGCCGGGACAACCGTGCTATAGAAAATATTTAACGGTGTGGGAAAATATTCACACAATAGAGAAAAGCAGATTATAGAGAAAAGCCTCTTCCTTCTCCTCATGTGTTTGGGAACTGTGAGTGAGGACTCAGTTTCTGAGCCACAGGTGTCTGCGTCAGGGGTTAGAGCAGGGTGGGGGCTGGGAGGTGAGGGACAGCTGAGGAACTAGGTGGATTTGAGAGAAGCTAGAAGTGGAAACTCCTGCTGTAAATCTCTAGGGGATATCCTGGGAAGATTCTAGATCAATCTTTCTTTCTCCCAGGACCCCAAAGATTGGCTCACCTATTACACTTCCTTTTCAGCCACTTCCACCAGTCCCAACAAAGCCTTCTATCCTTACTTGCTCAGTGTGGAAGAAAATAGAATTGTTTACACAAGCTAAAATCCTTCTGGAATTTTCTGAGGGCTTTTGTTTCCAGAAAGTAGGGGAGGAAACACACCTTGCTGCCTTCTGTTTATTTTTACTGATACTATGTGGGCATCACACACAGGTGCTAGTGAAGGAGCCTTGTACAGAAAGGTTGGCCTTGCAAGGTAGCCAAGCAGAAAGGAGTGGCCTAGAGTGGGCCCTGAGGAGGGGCCAGGCAGCGGCAGGTCTCAGGGAGGAGAAGGTCTGCTTTTCCCCGTGTGGAGCGATGTCTCCACTCCAGGCCACCGCGGCCCCCGATATATGGATCCCAATCCATGGAGTAAGTTTGTCTCCTCACAACATACAAAAAAAGTGGAGAGCATATTGTTTTCTCATCCTCTGAGCTTGCTGTGTAGTTAGTTGAGGATGTGTCTGGAGAAGGCTCTTCAGGGATGAACTCAGTTTTCCTTTCTTTGGGTAGTTAAGAGCCACATTGCTTCTGGCTGGCATCTAGGTCTTCCTTCCCAATACTGATGATGATGATGATGATAATTACATAAGTAGGTGTCATTTTTGAGTGTTTACTGTATTTTAGATACTGTGCTAAGTGTCTACATGCATTATAGAGTTAAATCCTCATAATAATACCATGACATACAATTATTTTATCATTATTTTGTGCCAGTGATCTCAAAATGACACAGAGAAGTTTATAAAACTATGCACTAAGTTGGCACAATACATAAACCATTCAAAAATTATTGGGAATAAGATACGCGGAATAAAGCACCGAAGCCAAGAGAAGAGCTTAGCTTACATGTGTGCTAAGGCCTGCAATAACAAATGTTAAATGAAACCTGGAGTCCTTATCTCACCTTCTAGTCCTCCCTCTCTACTCTCTCTTGCTTGCCGCACTGCAGCCATGCTAGTGTTCTTTGTGACCCTTGAACACACCCAGCTTGCAATAGGTTGAAGTGTGCTCCCAAATCCACATGTGCAAGTCCTAAACTCAAGTAACTCAGAGTGTGACTTTATTTGCAGACAGTCTTTAAAGAGATAATAAGATAAAATGAGGTCATTAAGGTGGGCTCTAATTCAATTTGACTAGTATCCTTATGAGAAGAGAAGATTAGGTCACCTACACACACACACACACACACACACACACACACACACACAGAGCGAGAGCAAGAGAGGGAGAGAGAGAGAGAGAAGAGATCACGTAAAGACACAGGACCATCTTTCCGCCATCTTTCCATGCCACCATCAGTGCTCATGGGTGTCCCAGCTGGTGCTCTCACAATTCTTCTTAGGCCATTGCTTCAAAGTCATTGACTATTTTCTAACTGTGATGAAGAAGCATTATTATGTTGGCAAATTTAAAATCATTGAAATCACAGAGCTGGGAATATGGTTGTGCAACTCATGGGCAGGTTAAACGAGTGTGGAGTGATCGGCCCCAGATTTGATGTAGCTCAAAGACCTAGAAAAATGGCAGAACAACCTGCTCCTATCCTGTCATTATGCTGACGATTGGTTTCATTGTACTGACAACCTCAGTGGGCATTATAGACCAAGAAGCAAGATGAAAACACACAGGAGTGAAAATCCTGGGACTCTTTCTAGGGACGTAATACACATGTGCAAATAAAATGCCTCAATGGGCAAAAAAGACACGAGGAAAAGACAGCCATCTACAAGCCAAAAAGAGAGGCCTCGGAAAAACAACCTTGCCAACACTTTGCCCTCAGACTTCTGGCTTTCAGAACTGTGAGAAAATCTATTTCTGTTGTTTACATCGCTCAGTCTATGGTGTTTCTTACGGCAGCCCTAGCAAACAAAACAAAACTTTTTTCTGTCCCAGAAACTTCGCATTCTGTACTTTCTAGTTGAAATTCTCTTCTCCCAAATTCAGTTCAAGCATCCCCTATCTCACAGAACCACTCCCCCAGTTTTAAGTAAAACCAGTGCTCCCATACCTCGTCGTCCACTTCTAGCACCTTCGCCCCGTCTGGGTTTTTCATACGTCTACTAGCACCTGATGTTTTTCGTTACTTGTCCAAGTGTTTATTTCCTCTGCCCTGATCCCTTCTAGAATGGGAAACGCCTTGAAGTCAATCTCTCATTTCTTGCCACTAAATAACCTTTAATCAAGGGAATAGTTGAGTGTCCCTGAGGCTGCCCGGGCAAGGGCCGGGCCATTTAGATATCTGCTGCTTCCCTCCAATATGATCTGTAAATGCTGCTTGCTTTACTTAAGCTGGCGACCATGGCTGGATGTTAGCTGCAGGACTCCCATCTTCTCAGACTTCAGTGTGTGCTCTTGTGTCCGTGTGTCCTACGGACTGTGTGTCGTCGTAATGGAATCAGCATTCTGTGCGTGGTGGTACCGGGAAGAGGGCATTACACTTTCCCGGGCAGGAAACCAAATCTCTTCATGGGGTCAGAATTGGAAAGAGATTTCCCCATTGGGCAGCAACATGGACGGCTGACATCTCCTGTGCACCCCGTCTAACATCCCCCCAGCAGCAGTAGTGCAGGGATATGTCTAGTTTTCCCATTCCAGTGTGGACACAAACATGCATAGAGTAGAATATTAGAAATGGAAGAAATTCCATTTGTTGTTTAACTAAACCCAATTGTGTCAGTCATTTACCTGGGAAAGCTGGTCTCACAATTTCACATGGAAATATTGTATGTGAAGATAAACGATTTTTCATAATTTTGTTCCTAGCACGGGTGGACAGCAATCTGAGAGCTACCAGATGAAATAAAGACCCGTAATAATCTATTTTATCTCTGGGAGGAAAAAATGAAGCTGACTGAAAAAGCACATACCAACTTGCTAATGTTTCAAAAAAGATCTTATTAAAAATGAATAAAATGTAATGGAAATTCCAATGGTGTTTAAATTAGGTAATATTATTATTGCCTCACAGAAACTGAGGCACTCAACTACGTGACAGGCCACTTTTCACACTTATTAGTATCATAGGATTTTGAAAAAGAATTTGAAGGAAAAGCAAGGGACAGAATGCTGACTATACCAATGAAAGCACAAAAGGACAACGCAGACTAAACTCAAAACACAGTTAGGATACCAATTTGCTAATTAGAATTTTCCTGGAATTATTGTTGCTTTAAAACTATAGCATGAACCACAGTTCTTCTCTATGACTCAATTCCAGATTGACAACTGTCATTTTTTCTTAGCAGAGAGAGGCATTTCCTTTTTTTGGTTTTCAGATGTTTTGGTTTTCAGTGAGCACCAGAAACCAGGTCAGTGTGAACACAGACTGATGAACGATTTACACAGTCATGGCACCAAATCAAACCCCAGTTTTGGACTTTGGTCTAACGGCAAAATTTAACATCGAGTTACTGATTAAAGTAAAACCTCCCTGTTTCAAGAGGTTTATTCATTTTTTTAAAAAAGGCTATTAGTAACTGAATGAGTTTACAGTTCTGAATAACTGTATGTATGGCCTATAGTAAACAACCTGAACAGCCGTTCTAAATGAGTTCTTTATATTCCGCTTCTAGAAACTTGTAATTACATTTGAAGCAGGACATGTGATACTAGAAGATATTAAGCTATTCAGCTCCAACTACCACTTGAATTCAATGAAGGCGTCCAGCAAGATCAGTGGAATACATGAGAAAATCACTGCAATTAATCATCCCTTAGAGTTGAACTGAAGAAAGTTTTTCCTTAAAAACAAATATATTAACTCTTTTTTCATTAGTCCTGGGCTTTTAAAATAAATTGTGATTGGGCTGCATTTTCAGCAGCAATTAATCTTTTTAGTCTTAGATTTGCTATCCTGCTTGGTCATGTTAAGAAATTATAAACATAAATATTGTCATAGCATTTCAGTTTGAAAAGTGGAGGACTAAGAAGAAAGTAAAAAGGATATTCTGATTTTCAATAACTTTAAAATCAAATATGAGTCTGCTACTCCAAGAACTGCTCCCCATTTTGAACTATGAAAGCACGACCTAGGAGAAGACATATATGCCCAAGGGTATGGTTGGAAATTTGAATATGAACACTCTTTGAATAAATATGTGATATTTGAGGCATATTTATGTTTACAAAAATATGGCAAATATGAAAGAATACCCTTTTCAGATAGATTGACCAAAATCTAACAGTTTGCTAATAACTTTAGCAACCATAAACATGTATCAAATTTTCTTATTATTTTCATCATTTGTCACCTCAAGAATAAAATTTATTGAGTCTCACTGGTTTCTACAGATCATGGCAGTGAACATGAAGGTCTGAAATTTTTAATTCATATTTAGGACTACACAGAAGTGTACCTTCCAGTCATTTATGTCAGAATTAATTCCAATTTAATTTTGTCTTGGTCTGGGCCCACTTGGGCTATGTCAGTTATAATTGAAGTCAACCCTCTTCTTACAAGCCTGGGGCACTGACTCATATGAGCTGACCCTGGACAGTCATGAAGAGGTGAGAAAGAGCCATGAGAAGGAGTATGTGGGTGGCATTGCCATCTCAGACCACAGCACATGCTGCCCAAATGGGTCATGGCCACACAACTGGACTATTCACTGTTCTTCAAACACGCATCTCATTTGCTTGTTTTTGAGGTTTGCATATATCTTTTCCCCCATTTCTCCAATTTCAGCCCTTTGAACTTTCAACCATTCTATAAGACCTAGCTCAAATCATTTAATTTCATTAAGCTTTTAAAATTTACCTCCTTCATTTTCCTCTTCTTTTAAAATTTATTTTGATTTTTCTTTCGGCACACACCTAGATGTATGTGTACTAGTTATTTTCCCCCTCGTATTCCCACTAGATTATAAGTTCTTTGAAAATAATATTATTTCTTATTCATCATAGTACCTTCTGGAGACTTTAGTTTGTTGTCTTTGAAACAGAAAGTGTCCAATAATTATTAGTTGACAGAGTTGGGAGGAAATAAATGTAATATTGGTGATACATACTCAGCATATGGATTTTATTTTTACCTTTATTTTCTCTTCCATTCCCACAAGAGGGAAAAAAATGAATGCCCATATCAAGACTACATTTAGAGTCAAAGAGTCCTTGAATTTGAATGAAACAACTGAGGCTAGAATTTGTTCTTTATGCTAAATTTGTGGCACTAATTTTTCTAGTGGCAGTTTGGGAAGTCACCAGCACAGACATAACGTCATTGCAAACCAGGAGGCCAAGCATAGCTGTGGGAAAGAGAGCCCATGTTCAAAAGGAAATAGCCAAAATAATAGAATGGAGGGTCTAGAAAATCACCCCCATGAATGCCTTTTTTGTGGTCTCATTTTCCCCAAGGTTGCTCTGGTATGAAAGTCCTTCTTTAAGGAGATAACATAAAAAGAAATAAGTTGTGGCAAAAAAAAAAAAAGAAAAAGAAAAAAAAAGTCTACTCTTGTAATGGCCTTGTGTGTTCTTTGGCTATTTCAATGTAATGTTTATCTAATAAATAGCATTTCAGCATTAAACAGTAGAGCTGTGTCTGCACTCCTGTGCCAAAAGGCGGGACCTCCTTCAGGCCTTGCCATGCTCTTACTGCTGAAAAAAGTTCTGTTTTAATGAAAAGAGATACTATGTGACTGGGCTAGCACCAGTGATGGCTGCTTAACATTTTCATACTTCTGGGTAGTATATAAGTCTTCAGACAGAATCACAAGTTCTTGAGTGTGTGTGTACGTGCATGTGTATCCATGAAAAAACATAATTTTAGTAGAAACTGATATTGCTTCAGTAATAAAAATCACCCAGATAATATGTTTTTGAGATATAATTCTATGTAATTACAGTTGGCCCTTGAACAGTGTAGGAGTTGGTGTGCCCCTCACCCCGCCCCCCCCGCACCGTTGAAAATGCAGGTAATAACTTTTGACTCCCCAAAAACTTACCTGCTAATAGCCTACAGTGGATAGGAAGCATTACTGATAACATAAACAGTCAAGTAATACATATTTTGTATGTTATATATATTATATACTATACTCTTACAATAAAGTAAGCTAGTGAAATTATTATTAAGAAAATCATAAGGAAGGGAAAATACATTTCTAGTATTTATTTTTAAAAATCCCCATATAAGTGGACCCATGCAGTTCAAACCTGTGTTGTTCAAGATTCAATTGTATTTCCTGTACTAAACTATTTGAGAGACAATGCCATTTTTGATGTGTATTGGTGCATCTATATAGTAACCGAGTAACTTTTTTTTTTCTAAGTGACTATTTTGATGTCAACTTTAAGAAATGGGAGGGAAAAAAACTAATATATGGCTGTGAAGTTTTTAAAAATATGCTAATTCCAAAAGAGAGAAAATAAAACCTATGTTCAGCTACCTGCCTCAACCTTGTTACAGTCAACACATTTGCATATTATCTGAGTCATTTTTGAGAATTTCACAAATACAGTCTGTGAGCTTTTCTATTCTCCAGTGGAGGGACATGTTTCTTGACAGGAGTTGGACTTTCAACATGGTAGAGTGAGGAGATAAATGTGAGAGGTAGGTCAGGTGGAGATTGAGGTTAAAGAAGAAAAATGTAGTACATTAAAAATTGCCTCAACTATGGACAGAAATATATGACATTGCCTTGTGTATTTCATCTGTGTCTGTGAACTCAGAAGGAAGTGTTTATATGGTTCTGAGGCAATGTTTCTACTCTGACAAAGTATGTGGATTTGGTTTGTGCACCAAAGAGTTTCAGGCTGTAAAAAGGGAAAGAACAACTTGGAAGGGGATTTGGGTAAAGTGTTACCATTATCCGTCTGAACTTCTTTTTTTTTCCTTCATTTATTTTTATTTTTCAATTACATTTGACATACAATATTATATTGGTTTCAGGTGTACAACATAGTGATGAGACATTTATGTAACTTACAAAACCCTCATTCCAATACATCTGGTTCCCATCTGACACTATATATGTTAATAGTTATTACAGTGTTACTGACTGTGCCCTATGCTGCACTTTACATCCCTGTGACTATTCTGTGACTATGCATTTGTACTTCTTGATTTCTTTCCCTTTTTCACTCACCCCTCCCCCCTTCCCATCACCCCAACAAATCTAGTACCCATCTGACCCCACTCATAGCTATTGCAACATTATTGACCATATTCCCATGTTATACCCTATGTCCCCATAACTATTACTTTGTAACCACCAAACTGAACTTCCAATCTCTTCCCCTTATTTCACCCCTTCCCCAACCTTCCTCCCATCTGTAACAAACCAAATGTTTTCTGTATCTATGAATCTGTCCCTGTTCCACTTGTTTGTTTTCTTCTTTCGCCTGTAAGTCAAGTCAATTTGCATCTGTCTTCCTCTGTTTGACACTCCACTTAGTGCAGTACCCTCCATGTCTTTTGATTGGAGCTTTTAGTCCATTTAAATTGAAGGTAATCATTGATGTGTACCTATTGCCATTTTATTGTTATGGTTCATAATTTTGCATTCCTCTCCCCACCTACCCCCCATCTTAAATCAGTCCCTCTAACATACCTTGTAATACTGGTTTGGTGGTGATGATGTCCTTTAGCTTTTTCTTATCTGAGAAGCGCTTTATTTGTCCTTCGATTCTGAATGCTAGCCTTGCTGAATAGAGTAATCTTCGTTGTAGGTCCTTGCTTTTCATCACATTGAATGTTTTCTGCCACTCTCTCTGGCCTGCAAAGTTTCTGTTGAGAAATCAGCTGACAGTCTTATGGGAGCTCCTTATAAGTAACTAGATGCTTTTCTCTTGCTGCTTTTAGTCTTCTCTCTTTGTCTTAAACTTTTGCCATTTTAATTACAATGCGTCTTGGTGTGGCCGTCTTTGGGTTTATCTTGTTTGGGACTCTGTGCTTTCCGGGCTTGTATATCTGTTTCCTTCACCAGGTTAGGGAAATTTTCAGTTATTATTTCTTCAAATAGATTCTCAATTCCTGGCATACTCTCTTCTCCTTCTGCTACTCCTATGATGAGATTGTTGTTGTGCTTGATGTTGCTCCAGAGGCCCCTTAAACTATCCTCATTTTTCTGGATTCTTTTTTCTTTTTGCTGTTCTGACTGGATGTATTCTGCTACCTTGTTTTCCAATTTGCTGATTCGATCTTTTGCTCCATCTAGTCTGCTGATGATTCCTTCTATTGCATTTTGAATTTCAGTTAAAGCATTCTTCATTTCTGACTAGCCCTTTTAAATGGTTTCTATGTCCTTCTTTATGTTTGCTATCTCTCTTTTGAAGTTTTCACTAAGTTCCTTCAGCTTCCTTAAAATTATCATTTTGAATTCTTCTGATAGGTTGATAGGTTTTATCTTGTTTAGTTCTTCATCTGGAATTTTCTGCTATTCTTTTAGTTGAGACATATTTCTTTTTTTTCCTTATTTTGGACACTTGTCTGTATTTGTTTCTATGTATTAGGTAGTATGCTATGTCTCCCAGTATTGCTGGATAGCCTTATGTAGTAGGTGCCCTGGCACTGTCTCCATGGTCACCTGCACTGGGTGCTCTTTTAGATTCTGGTTTGATGGCAGTGCTGTGCCTGAAGCTACTCAGCAAAAGTCTGAGAGCACACCAATGCTGGTTGCCACCAGCCTGGGGGACACAGACTTAGTTTTCCAGGGAAGATTGCCAAGCAAGTGGGTCTGGCTGCTCACTGGAGAAAGTGCCTCTGGCGTTGGCAGAGTTGAGTGAGGTAGGGTCCCGGGGGTCAGCAAGGTGGAGTGAGTAAAGCTCAGCAGACCAATCAGGTTCAGATTTGGCCATGTGGAGGCGGAGACAAGACAGGAAAGATGACATCCACCAGCCGGCTGCATGGGAGAAGGGCGGCACCCAGGAAAAATGGTGGCTGCCCTCTAGTCCTTGCTCCAAAGCCACACACCTCAGTCTGCCCCTCGTATGCCTCCAATACTCGCTGAGTCATCGTCCCTCTGTCAGGACCCAGGGTGAGTACTGCAAGTGACTGAGTCTGTGCTGGCACTTTAAGGGATCATCTGGGTTTCCCAGAGCCTTCCGTCCCAACTGGATGGTTGGAGTCCTCACTGTTTTTCACAGTCAGTTGTTGTGGGACTCTTCTTCCCAGTACCGGTGCTATGGATTACGGAGCCTGGTATGGGGCTTGGGTCCCTTGTTCCTTTGCGGGGAACCTCCATGGCTGAGATATTTCTCCTGATTCTCTACCGCCATTGGAGGTTCGGCTCCCTTCGCGTCTGCGCCCCTCCTGCCAGTCTCACTGTGGCCGCCTCTTTTTTGTATCCTTAGTTCTAAAGCTTCTGTTCAGCTAGACTTTAGGTGGTTGTTCATGTTGGTTGTTCAGAAATTTAGCTGTAATTTTAATGTGTTCACGGAATGAAGCAGGCACACTATTTACCTATTCTGTCATCTTGGACCTCTAATCCAGTTTGAACTTCTTAATAAACCCTTGCATATATGTTCATGTATTCCATTTATTAGGCACCTTCTTGGAACATAGGATAGCTACACTGAAATAAAAAAGTCTGTCTCTGAGGAACTTAAAATTGGTCAGATTTAAATTATGGGACTTGCTATATATAGTCCATATGCTCTGCACCTGGGGCTTATTTTAACTAATTAACTAACTGACTAACTAGCTAACTTTGAGAGACAGATGGGGTGGTTTTTAATTTTTGATCCTATAACATCTAGCCTCTAGCAATCAGCAGTCTATTTCATGTAATGTTAGCGTTGCAGCAGAATTTTCATTGCAACCTGAGTATTTGTCCATGTATTCATTGAATATCTCCTACATTCATTAAATAAATATATGCTTACTATGTGCTGGGCACAGTTCTACACACTGGGAAGCATGAACAAGCAGTTCTGATATTTCCAATCAGAGTTTGTGTTCGTGTGGCAGAATAATGATGATGGTAGGGCCCCAAATAATCAGTCCCACAAAGTATAAAAGAAATAGCTCTGTAAAGGAAGAGTCAGATGCTAGACCAGAAAAAGAGGGAAGTACTAGGAAAGCAAAAATGACAGATGTGTATTAGAGTTCTCATTTAATATTCTGCTTAATACATCTCATGTTTGTTAGCTAGCATTTGAGCTGCTTGACTCTGTTGTTTTCTTGTCTCCTTCCTGGCTCAGCACACTACTGGGAAATTCTCATGTTACATCCCTCTTGCTTTAATCCAACCCTAACTCCCCTCTTTTTATACCCTTACCCAGTGGATAGTCTCTTTTCCAGTGCCTATTGGCCATTTGGGCAGGATGTGCAAGTGAGAAGCAGGAAGTAGTGTGTGTAAGTGATAGCAATAGGATGAGTGGAGATAGGGGTAAGAGAAGGAAGGAATTCATTGTAAAGGAATTATGACAACTTTACAAACAGAAATGATAGAAAAAAATGCAATAAATGGCAGTAACTCCAATGAAAATCTAAATTGTTTTAAAGCAGGAAAAAATTTAAGAGGAACACTATTATTTTTTAATAATAAATATTTAATAATAAATAAAAACCAAAAACTAAATGACTGTATAGGCATAGATTTATTTCTATTTGTCATCTGTATAGCCTCTTGGGAGAGGTGTCTAGTCAGGTCTTCAGCCCATTTTTTAATTGGATTGCTTTTTAAAAATGTTTTGGTATTGAATTGTATGAGTGTTGTTTTTTTTTAAAAATAAATTTTGAATGTTAACTCCTTATCAGATGTATCATCGACAAGTATCTTCTTTCATTCAGTAGGATGTCTTCATTTTATTCATGGTTTCCTTTGCTGTGAAAAAACTTTTTAGTTTCATGTAGTTGCATTTGTTTATTTTTCCTTTTCCCCCCTTACCTAAGGAGATATATCAGTAAAAAATATTACTAAGAGTAATGTCTGAGAATTTACTTCCTATATTTTCTTCTAGGAGTTTTATAGTTTTGGGTCTTACATTTAAGTCTAATCCATTTTGAGTTTATTATTGTATATGGCGTATGAAGGTGGTTCAGTTTTTTCATCCCTTTTCTTTCAGTCTATGTGTTTCTTTTTATCTAATGTGAGTCTCTTATAGACAGCGTAAGACAGCATGAGTCTTGTTTTCTTATCCATTCAGCTACCCTATTTCTTTTGATTAGAGCATTTATTCCATGTACATTTAAAGTGATTATTGATAGGTACATAGTTATTGCCATTTTATTATTCATATTTTTTATCTTCATTTGTTTGTTTTCTCCTTCTGCTTAATGAAGTCCTTTTAACATTTCTTGTAATGCTGCCTTGGCGGTAATGAACTTCTTTAACTTTTTCTTGTGTGGAAAGCTCTTTCTCTCTCCTTCAATTTTAAGTGATAGGCTTGTTGGGTAGAGTAGTCTTGGTTGTAGACCCTTATTTTTCATTACCTTCAGTATTTCCTGTCACTTCCTTCTTGCCTGCACACTTTGCATTGAGAAATCATCTGATAGTCTTATGGGAGCTTCCTTGGAAGTAATTAGTTGTCTTTCTCTTTCTGCTTTTAGGATTCTCTATTTAACCATTGCAATTTTTATTATAATATGTCTTGGTGTTGGCCTGTTTGGGTTTGTATTGATTGGGACTCTCTGTGTTTCCTTCATCGGGTTAGGAAAGTTTTTGGTCATTCTTTCTTCAAATAGTTTCCCAATCCCTTGCTCCCTCTCTTTTCCTTTTGTTATGCCTATGATGTAAATGTTGGTATGCTTATTATTGTCCCACAGCTTCCTTAAACTATCTTCATTTTTTTTTTCAATTCTTTTCCCATTGTTGTGATTGAATGTTTTCTGCTACATTGTCTTCTAAATTGCTGGTTCAATTCTTTGCTTCATCTAATCTGCTATTAATTCCTTCTAGTGTATTGTGTTCTTTTTTTCTGACTGGTTCATTTTTATGGTTTTTATGTCATTCTTTATGCTTACTATCTCTTGCTGAAATGCTCACTAAATTTCTAAAGCATTCTTACAACCAGTATTTTAATTTCTGTCTCTAGTTGGTTAGTTGCCTTCATTTCATTTAGTTTTATTTCTGGAGGAGACTTCTGTTCTTTTATTTGGGATGTATTACTCTGTTTCCTTGCTCTGGCTACCTTTCTGTGTTTGCTTCTATGTATTAGGTAGATCTTTTATGTCTTTGATGGGTGGCCTTATGTAGTATGTGTCCTATGTGGTCCACTGGCACAATCTCATTAATCTCCTGTGCGTGTATTTCAGGAGTGTCCCTTTAGTGAGTTCTGTGTGTTCTTTTGTTGATGTTGAGCCTCGATTGCTTTTGGTACATCAGTGAGTGATATAGACTCCAAGCTGAATTACTGTGATGATTGGCTATGCCCATAGTGTATGGGTGTGTGGGGCCTGACCCCTCAGAGGGCGATTTGCTCCCGTAGGCCCTTGTGACTGTTGAGATCATCCTTTGGGTGTGCCACTTGTGGGGCTAACCATGTAGTGCTCTGGTATGGTCTGAAGCCGACCTCTGGGTGTGTTGTTTCTGGTGTCTCTTGGGAGGAGATTCCATGCAGGCCAATTTTAGCCTTGACTGTGACTGGTCTGCAGCTACCTGTAGGAGCTACAAAACTTTATGTGGTTGGCTGCTGCTTGTGCTGAACCTGGGGGCATATAAGGGTGACCTTACAGTGAACTGAGGCTGGCTGCTACTAGTATTCAGACTAGGGGAGCTTAGTAAAGGCCCAGGTACCCCCTAAGCCTATTGTCACTGGCTGGCTGCCTGTAATGCTCAGCCCCTGAAAGAGCTGTCTTAGGTGTGTGGGCTTGGTTGATGTTGAGGGTGCTTTTGGCAATACAGCCCTAGCTGGGTGGGGCCTGGTCCCAGAGTCACGAGGTGTGGCTGGTGGTTTTTACAAGATTAATGCAGATTTAGTTCTTGTGCCAGTACTTGACCTGTGACTACTTTGCAAAATTCCCTGAGAACACTGCAATGAACTACCGCTTGCCCTGGGACAGTGCCTGGCTTAGGGCTCACAGATGTCTGAGAGTTTTCCAGGAGAGATTGCAGCACAGGTTGTGGCTCACTGCCTACTATGAAAAGTCCCCCAGGCCATCTTGGGCCATCTGCTGCTGTAAGAGGCTTCTGCAGCTTTTGATGGGGGCTGACTGCTCAGTAGTCAAGAGTGCCTATGGAAATGAAACACTAACTGGGTGAGGCGGAGACCCAGGGCATTACCAAGGTGGTGCGCATGCCTGGATTTCACCAGACCAAAATGGTCTCAGATTTGACCCTCTGGGGGAGGGTTCAACATAGACAAGATGATGCCCTTCTGTAGGCTGTACACGAGGCAGGCTCTACTCAGGGGTAATAGCTGCTGTTCCCGCAGCCCTTGCTCCAGTAACACACAACTCAGTCTTTCCCTACATGTCTCTTGTGCCTCTCAAGTTGCTGCCACTCTTCTGGAGACCAGGTGAGTGTTTGTAAGCAATTGAGTCTGTGTGCAGGCTCTATAAGAGGGTGTTTGTGTTTCTAGCTGTTTTCTGTCTCACTAGGATGGGCAGACAGAGCTCTCACTGATTTTTGCCAGATTTTGTGGGACCTTCTCTTCCTAGCACTGAACCCCTGGACTGGGAAGCCAAATGTGGGGCTGGGACCTCTCCCTCTTTCAGAGGACCTCTGCCACTGAGATGTCTGTCCTGGTGTTCAACCACTACCTGTGGGTTTGGGGTCATCTAGTTTTGTGTCTCTGTCCATCCTACCTGTCTCAGTGTGGCTCTTCTTTATATCTTTAGTTATATGGGTTCTGTTCAGCTAGTCTTCAGATGATTCTTGAGGTTGATTGTTTTATAATGTATTTGTAATTTTGGTGTGATCCTGAAATACAGTAGGCATAACATTGACCTAATCCACCATCTTGGATGCAAAATATCCCATTTCTTCTTTTAAAATAAAGTGCTGGTACTCATCTTTCAGTAATTTGTAAAATGCTTCATTTCTAGTCTCTTCTTTTCATTTCTTCCTCCATATTTTCTGTAATTTTGATCTTTAGCCCATAAGCATTATACCAACTGTCAAGATACAACTCAATGAATACAGCTAGAAACAAATAAGAACAAGATAAAGACAAAGTCACTATTTCTTGGTATAGAGTAGCAAAGAGGAACCACTTGAACCAATTCAAACTTCAGCTTGTGAACTTGTTGCTCACAAAATTAGATGTCATTTATTTGAGCAGGCACGTAGAGGAGAAAAGGATTGCACAATCATTGTCATACACTATCTTACGCAGACACAGAGGCACATGCAAATATTGTAGAAATCAAACATTAATGTTTCCCTTCTTTCTCAAATCAAAGAATAATACTTAAAAATTTTTGTTTTAACTTGGCAAATGTGCAGTGACATATTCAATGTTAAGGGATCAGTTACAGATCAGGAGCAAAGAAACAAATAACAATGAACACATATATTATTTATGTGCCAGGCCCTATTCTAAGCACTTGACCTATATGATCTCATTCAATCCTCACAATGATTCGACTATAGCAGGTCCATTTTAAAGGTAAGGATGAAGCACCAGGAGGCACTGATTTGGATCCAGAGAATAGAGCCCAGAACCTATGCTCTTAAGGCCCTCCCTTCTTCACCTTTGTTGCTAACCACTCTTCAATTCTATCTCTAAAGAGAATTTAGCGATGCTATTGTAGCTTTAAGTGGATTAAGGGCAGGATCGAAAAAGACAGAGCAGAGTTATTGAAGGAAACATGGAGAGAGGAGAAATGAAGACCGGAAAGTAGGGCACAAAGAGGAGCAGAAGCAAAAGGAAAGGACAAGGAGTGAAGGAAGAAGGAGCTAGAAATGGGCTGATGAAGATTGTGGGCAAGAATGAAAAGCAGAGAGGTTGAGAGAGAATAAAGAGGATATGACCCAGCTCTGGAGGTGTGAGAATGAGTATAGAAAATGAAGGGAGGAGAAGGACCAGGAAAGGGTGACCCACAGGATTGAGGGGACAGGGAACAGGAAGGAGCTGGGCCAAGGAGAGCTTAGAAAAAAGGACCTGGGTCCAGAAAGATGAAATAGGAAGAAAATAAAAAGCAATGACACCATGAAAGGAGAAATTCCTCCCCTGGGGCATTCTAAACACCATCATGCCCTATGAGCTTCTGCTAGTCATATTCAATAAAAACATCCTTTTCATGAAGAGTGTGGTATCAACATCATAGCACAGACATGAGAACATTCATTTATAAACTAAAAAGGTTTGAATCAAGCAGCAGTGCTTTTAAATGTTGTCTCTTCAGTCACCAACAGCTCGTGAGCTTTCACTGCTCAAACGTAGTCAAGACTGAAGAGACAAAGCCATACCTTGTCATGAAGCCATGAGCAATATACAATGGTTTCTCACCGCCTTCAGAGGACCGTGTAAACATGCCACTGAGAACATAGCTCAAGTCAGTGCAATAAGAGCACGTGACGTGGCAGCTGCCTTCTCAGCTCCAGTTGTGTGGATCCATGCTTCAGTCCTTCAGCATGTGGGGAACTAGTGTTGCATTTACCTGATTAGCCTGAATTTCCAAAATGTATAAAGAATGTGATTTAAGTGTCAGAGGAAATTTAGAACCAAAGAAAATTTAGAAATATTTCGATTGTTAACCAGAGAGGTGAGAATTCTTATTTGCAAAGAGATTGCCTCCTGGCTAACACCCACATGCAAGGTCTTCCTCTTCAATTCTACCTGTCACATTCCAGGGTTTCCCAAACTTACCTGATATTAATGACCACTTAGAGTGCACATTTAAAGAAGAAAAATGTTTGCCAAAAATGGATTTTGGAGATTCTGAATCAGTAAGTCTAGATGGGGGAAAGGAATCTATTTTCTCCCCATACATACACACAAGTAATTTTTTGTTCTGACAATTTTGTGTTTGTATCCTATGCATCAGCTAAAGTTAGCATTTCCTTTTGCTCAAACATTTCACTCATGTCTTACCCTACACTTTCCATCATATGGAAATGCTGACCTCTGCATTCCCCAGCTTCTACCCACCACATACCATCTCCTCCTTTGGAAATTCTAGCCGTTTTTCAGTGAGTGGGATTTCTTGATCTTTCCAGTTGAAAGTGTCTCTCCCTCTCTGCTCTCATATGCAGTTTGGCTTGTGCTTATTTTGTGACACTGCTCACTCTCTACCTTGGATTGTGGGTACAGTGCCCATCGTATTTCCTTCATTAGATTGCAAACTTGTTGAAGATAGTAACCATGTCTTCAAATAGTCACACAGATGTAAAATGTTTTGTACTGTGCTTGGGATATTGTATCTTTTCTGAAAAGTATTATTTCTCCTTTCCTTCCCTTTTTCCTTTTCCTTTTTCTTGCGTACACATAGTATGTTTACTAAATATATGTTATACAAATAAATAACTGAACTAGAAACTTTTGGAGGCTTTTTTAATTTGTATTACTTTTTGATCTAGATAAAACAATCTTAGAAAAAAGTACCTGGAGGCATTTAGCATGTATAATGGAGACTTCTTTATCTTTCTCTATAGGCAGCTCATAAATTACAATGCTGGAGTCTTGGTTATTTAATTTGGGGACATTTTTAGAATAAACAAGCATGTAACTGAATGCATAGAATGTACACACAACTCTAAAGAATGATACAAAATAAATGGGGAAAAGTTTCTTCTGTCCTCGTGAACAATTTTGTTTACATATAAAGAAAGGTAATACCAAATATCTCTTGATATACAAGTTATACCTTCTTTTAATTGCTTCAAATTTCTATTTTATTCTATTTGTTTAGTATATTTTTAGATCAAATACAGTTTTACTTCCATAACAATGATTCTAAGGAAATTAACATTTCTCATCAATTTTTATAGTGATTTCTCTTAGTGGAAATTTCAGCCTATGTGGTTGTCATTACCACGTGTCCCAGTTGTCATACAAGAGTTTGTTTTGCTTGCTTTAGGTGACATGGTTATCTTATGACTCTCATAACCCTCTGTGCACTCTCCACTTCCTTGAGCTGAAATTAAGCTTCCTTCAATTCTATCTTGATGTGTAACCCTGGCATTGCAATGTCCTTCCTGTAAAACATCAACTTAATTAGAGAATGATCTCTCATCTATGCATTATTTTTATTAATTTCCCTTATGCAACTGGAACAATTTTTCAGAAATCAAGGAGGGTTCTACCTGGGAAAGAAATCTCTTCCAGATATACTTTTGAGATTGTGTTCTAGTATTAAAACTACAAAATACTCATGTTCTAATGTTGACTAGGCAACTATGACCACATGATAGCAACCATAAATTCACATTAAAACAATATCAACTTTAAAAACACACTCAATATTCCAAATGTTTCTTAACATCCAGATGTTTGGTATTATAAGAACAAAACATCTGGATGGCAATGAAATGTTTTTAATTATCACCAGAATATTTTGCTTCCTATATGACTGTTTAAGAATCTTAAATATATTATCAAACTTTTCTGATAATCACCTCCACAGTCAATGTAATCAAGGTCAAGGAAATTTTAAACGTGAATTGTTTCCTGCTTTTAAACAATGCTCAGTTTTGTTGGCTCTGACCTAGCATGAATGCATAGCTTGTACATTTCTTCTAAATGCATTGCATTCCAATCTCACAAGTGAGGGCTTTAAATAGCAGCTTATCATCATGTCAAAATTCCTTAATGCTTTTACACCAGAAAGAAGGCATGTAAGGAAAATAAGAAATTGAATTGCTCTAGACCATCACACTGCCATTTATGTGGTAAATAGAATACACAATGACCTCTAAAAGTCATTTAACTATACAGGACAGTGGGTACATTTAAAAGATGAGTTCTTTAGAAATTGGTTAAACAAAGATTCATTTGGAACTAATTCTAATGCCTTTCTGTTCCATAATGTTAGATGTTAAAAACTTCTATGAATATGCCCTGTGGCATTATATAAAAATAGCATCTCAGTGCAGCTTGATCACCAGGTAATGTTATAGAAGGTACAGAGACAGGTAACATGTAACAGTAATTTGTGCCTAAGTAGTTAGAAAAAAAGAGAAAAGACAACCTAGTGAACTCTCTTCAGTTAGCAATCAGGTTCCTTTCATTCTTCTGAATTATAAATATAGACAGAAGAAAAGAGGGAAAAGACCCACAAATATTTCACCTCAGTTAATTTCAACAGACTATGGGAATGTATACGTCAGACTCGACCATTATTAAGTCTTGTAATTATAGCACAACATCTTGCAGGATCTTGAAGCAATCATTTTTATTTTTCATTTCTACAAGTGACTATAAATTACCATTTCAAATTTTAATAAGTAATCCATATTAATTTCAGATATTTAAGAAGTCACAGAGACCTAGAGATAGAATAAACCTACAAAAGTATTCAGGTGGAGCTATATGTGGTTCTTGGATAGGATGCTGTAATGTTAGCAGCGCTTTATTTAGAACTATACATACATGCTAAATAGAAAAAATATACACCTTTTACCACTCTTCAGTAATATCTATGTGACCAAAATAGCACCTGAGACTAAATATTCTGTGTTGTAAGAAAATAATCCTAAGGATACAAGTCAAGAGAGCTCAGACTCTCCTTCTCCAGAATGTAAGCTCCCGAAGGGTGGAGGTCTTACCTTCATGCTTCATTGCTGCTCTCCTCTGTGCCTAGGATACTACCTGGAAAATAGTAGGTGCTCACTAAAATGCTGTTAAATGATTGAATGAGTTCAATCATTCAATACTTTTTCTTGAACATAGATATTAAGGGAGATGCAAAGACTGAGTAAGCATGCACAGGTCCATGATCTGGTCTATTATAGAAAAAAGACATAGACAAAACTAGTTAGAAAACATGTCAGTAGAGCTAAATATCATAGGAGTGATGCGCAAACATAGGACACTAGGATACTGGGCCTTCAGGAGAAGGAGAGAACATTCCAAACCAGAGTGACCACAAAGCACCCACCTTCTGTTTGCATTCCAGATAATTAAAAAGAAAAAGAAAAATAATAGAATACATAGTCCTATTTCCTTCTCAGAAAAGACAAGTAAAATCAACCTAGAAAGAGAGTGGGGACAATCTTCAGGAAGGTTAGTGATCTGTGTGTAGACATCTTGGGGGAGGAAAGAGGGACTAGCATGATTTCACCCCATCATATTTTATTGTTTGGGTTTTAACTGTTATAGAATCTTTAAATTTCTGATTTCTGGAAGGAGATATAACAAGTGTTAAATACATTCAGAGTAGCTGTTCTAGTAACATTGGTCATCAAACTGGGAGAAAATACATGTTCTCCTAAGAGTTCCAGTCCAGTTTTTACAGACTCCAGGGACAGAATGTTGGAGAAATGAAACTATTGGGTGGTCATCCAAGACAAGCCAGAAAGCCTTTTGAGGTTCTCCAATTGCTACTTATCATTCACCATAATTCTTCCTATAATTATACGTTTGTCTAATATGATCCTTGATCTATTATGTCCTTTACACATCTATCAATTTTTCTATTTTATGATTGCATTAAAAGTGATTTAAAGTTGTGTTATAGAATTAAAATCAGGGAAGTATATTTTTAAAAATGTTATGAAAATGATCACTGAAATGTATACATATCCATCCTTTATACAACTGTCTGTAATTCATTTCAATGGGTTTAACACAGTGGAATGAGTTAGAACGTAAGTGTGGCTTTACCTTTGATTAGTAAAGAGCTTTTCCTAAGGTTTGCTTAACCTCTTGCTGTGTGCAATTACTGATGGATTCCATTAGCATGTGGGTTTGATGCTAGCTAATCCGAGTTCCCAGCAGTTTAGGCTGCAAGAATTGTTTCAGGTACTCAGATCAAGGAGAAAAAAAAGACAACCAACAATAGGAGTGCTATAGGATTGTCACACTTTATCTGGTTACATTTTCATGATACAGTTTGGAAGGTATTGATTCAGGCATTGTTAATGCTAAATGCTTAATATACACAAAGTATTATTCTGCAGAACCCCGGCTTGGTTTCCTCCTTTGGGCTTAGGTAGAAAGCATGATATAGGCTCTTGTTCTCCTGTGCAGTTAGTTCGTTATAGGCTTTGCTTGATTCTGTGGACCCAGACAGTGTATGATTTAAGTTATATGTAGGCAACACATACTCTTGGCTCAACACAAAGCCAGCTCTATACTTCCTATACTTTTGTATAGAAAGACACAAAGAAGAAAAAAAAGAAAAGAAAGAAAGAAAGACACAGAGTGCTTGCTTTCCCCTAGGGTGAATTCTCACAGCTGTGAATGGGAATAAAGATTTAGTGAGACACATTAGCAATGGTTGCTTTTCTGAGGAAAGATTACTCGTTTCCTTTGCTTTTAGATGGGTGAGCTCAGAGAAACTAAAAGAATAATTTCCATAGCATCACTTATTCTGGACCCATGGAAAATGGTTCTGCAATTTCTTAATTATTTTTACTTAATATTATTTGACACATTTGCCATATGACCCAGCTATCTCACTCTTAGTTATTTACTCAAGGTAAATAAAAACTTATGTTGACAAAAAAATGTGAACTCCTTTATTTATAATCATCAAAACTAGGAATAATCCAAATGTCCTTCAATGAGTGAGTGGATAAATCTCTATTCAATGGAATACTACTTAGTAACAAAAAGCAACAAACTATTAAATTTAGTGTGGTGACATTGGTCAGTAAAATTATATAGGTTTCAAGTGTAACTCTATAATACACCATCTATGTATTGCGTTGTGTGCCCACGACCCAGAGCCAGCTCTCCTTCCATCACCGTGTATTTGACCTCCTTTGCCTTCTTCTACCACCACCTCTCCCTGCTTACCCTCTGTTAATCACTAAACTGTTGTCTGTGTCTATGAGTTTTTGTTTGTCTTGTACACTTGTTGCTTTCAGTTTGATATCCCACATATGAATGAAATTATATGGTTCTCTACTTTTTCTGTGTGACTTATTTAGCTTAGTGTGATAATCTTAAGATCCACCATGTTGTTGCAAATGGCAGTCTCTCATCTGGAACAAACTGTTGATATATGCAACAACTTGAATCTCAAAGGCATTATGCTGAATGAAAGATAGCAAGTCTCAAAAAGTTGCATACTGTATGAGTCCATTTATATGACATTCATACACACACACACACACACACACACACACACAGAACAGACCATGTTTGCCAGGGGTTAGGTGTGAGGGGAGAGGACTGACTGATAGAATGATGGTGTTGATTACACAAATCTACAGAAGTGTTAAGATTCTTAGGATGGTACCAAAAAAGTCAATTTTACTGCTTGTGAATTTACACACACACACACACACACACACCAGCAGCAGCAGCCCAAGAAGGGAAGTTGGACTAGGGTCAATGGATCCCAGCACCACCTACAAGCTCTCTAGCTGCTCCTGAAACTAGGTTGATGGGTCAGCTGCCATTCTGCTAGATGTAGACAGAAATCATGCAGAGTGACTACTGTTAGAGGGGGCTCCAATGACTCCCCTTATCCTACTTTAATTCTTGAAATGCTTAGCATTAGAACACTCTCCCAGGTTTAATGCAAGTGTCTTTATTGTGCTATTCTAATACAAATCTAATATGTTAACTAGGAAAAGAAATCCATTAACACCTTAGGAAGAAAGGTTTCTCAGATGAAGCAGACTTAGAAAATTCTGGGAAACCATCAAATAAGGCTGCAGTATTTTTTGGAAGGACAGGGAGGAAAAGACTGGGAGGTTCCCAACAAAGGCCACCACACCAGTGAGGGCAGTTCCTCTACAGGGACAAGGCAGCCAGCCATGTCAATACAATTGATTTTTCATAAACATAAATACCAGGTCTGTGTCAATCAACATGAAAAGAATTTCCAGCTGACAGATCCAGAGATTCTAGCTATTGGAAATGGGACTATTAAAACTTGTTTTTCCAAACATGTTAACCCAGAAAGAGGTCTCACTCACTTACATATGATTTGTTTATAAACGCTGAAGAGCAGATTCTGCCCCTCAGTCCCCTCAGAACAACACAGAGGCCCCTACCTCCTGCCCATGGTCCATACTCACTTGGTAATAGAATTAACTCCCTCTAAGGGCTTCGGTGACCTCCTGTCCACTTGTAATAAAACCCACAACATGTCCCATGGCCTTTGGGCCTTACATGGCCTGGCCCTTGCCTGCCTCTCTGATTTGGTGTCCACCCTTCTCTCCCTTTTTTATTTAGTCTGTCTGAATGTTTTGCTGTTCCTTGAATACACTAAACTCACTCTCACTCTCAGACCCTTTGCATTTTCGGTTCCACCAGCCTGAACACTGTTCCCACAGACCTCATCTTTCCAGTCTCAACTCTAGTGTCACCTCCTCAGAAAGGTCTGTCCCGACCTCCCGTCTGATGCAGCCCTCACACACGAAGGCCTACTCAACATCGCCTTCACTTGTGCTTGTCATTGTCTCAAGTTACTGGCCTCGTTGTTGGGGTATGTGGTTTATGGGTCCACTGATTGTAGAATGAGATGCCTAATCTGAATCCCAGCATCATCACTCCCAGTGTGACCCTGGGAAAGTGTCTTAGCATCTCTGTGCCTCAGTTTCTCATTTATCAAATGGGGAAAACGAGAGCACCTACCCCATTTGTTATTGTGTCAGTGGAATGAGTGGACATATGTGAGCTGTTTAGAATAGCGTCTGATACATGGTAAGTGCTATGCAAGTGTTTGCTCACGTTACTACTACATGAACTAAGCTTTTCAGCCAGAGTGGTCCATGCCCTGCCTGGTCAGGGTGACTTGTTGCTGGGTGGACATGAGGGCCCCAGCTGCCCGATTCTGAGCCCTACCTCAGAGCCCAATGTGGAGGGAAAGAGAGGACCACTCTCTTTTGGAAAGTTCAGGAGCTAAGATCATGCATATCGGGGGTTGCTGGGGAATACACATTAGATTTTCATTTGGAGAAAGCATACCTGAAAATGAAGCCAAGACTAAAGAAAGCAGAAGAGGAGAGGAGAGAGAGAGAGAGAGAGAGAGAGAGAGAGAGAGAGAGAGAGAGAGAAATAGAGAATTCTGTTATTATTTGATTCTAGCCTGCTGAAAGCTAAAAACTACCATTGGGGATTTTATTATAGTTACTATATGAGCCAATTAAGACTCCTTTTTGCTAAACTAGGTAAATTGGGTTTCTGTCATTTGTAATAGGAGTCCAGAACAACATAAAAAAAAAAAAACATTGTTTTGGCTTGTTAATGTCCATATCGTTTCCTTTTTGGTTTTCCTTCTAGAACCACTCCTCAGCTCTCCACTCTGAGGTGTTTGGGCAGTGGTGACACTTGGCTTGGCCAACCAGTGACTTTCATCTTCTCGGCTGTAGCGATTGGTTCAGAAACAGTCACAAGGCATAATCCAGGTTGAACAGACGCAGCTTGGGAATTCCTACAGGAACTATTGAAAATACGAAGCCCCCTTTTTTTAATTATTATTTTTTTCTGGCATTGCATTGCTGGAGGATGCCAGCCTGGAGCTGTTGGAGCCATTATGTGGAAAGGGCCAGTCTGAAAGCAAAGCCCACAGAGAAAATGTGAGCAGAGAGAGATCAAGGCTGATGACATCAAGGTTCAGAACAGCTGAGGTTAAGAGGTTCAGGAAGCTTAAAAACTACATTAAAGAGAATTGTTAATCAGCTGCAGAGCACACATGTTTAGAATCTCACTAAATTATAGTCAACTTAAGCAGATTTTCCCAATTGGCTTTGTGATCCAAAAGATTTTAGATGAAGTTAGCCAAGGGAGAAGCTATTTCTGCCATTTGCTCCATTTTGTAGAAGGATTAAAATCAGTCTTATTGTAAATTGATAGAATCAGGATTTCAGAGCTAAAACAAAGCTTAGGTAGTTTATTTGGATGGGTGGTTTCAAAACTATGGGCCATATAAGTGTTCCTTAAATCCGTGTATGAAACAGACTTAATCCTGTAAATGAGAGAAAGCACATCTATGTGGCACGCACACATGAATCATAGTTTTTCCAATGTACGAAGGTACTATCACTAACTTCGCTAAAATTCGTTTGAAGTCTGGACTGAAAGCCTAGTAGCTGGTCACCATTATATTTTCCCCATCAGTATTTAGTAAAAATTCATAGAGAAAAGAGTCTAAAATTGGGGAAGCGCTAAAAATGTTACATAACTGAAACGATTTGAACACCTGGCCTAACGTGTTGGTTTCCATCAATTGAAGGAACTGGAAGCTTCCATGCTTTGTCTGAACGTTTGGAGTGCTCTGCAGTACTTTCGTCACTGTGCCTTGCTGTGCAAAAGCTATTGACAATGCCTGAGTGGCCTGGTAGCTGAGGGCTAAATGGAGACTCGAAGCGTCTTCTGCAATAATCATTAAAGCTTTCTAATTCCATCTCCCCACCCTCATCCTTACCATCCTGTCCCTTCCCTGGTCATTTCAGACCACTTCCAGCATGCTCTGGGCATTCCTGTCCTGTGAGTTCTCGGCAAGTGTCCAAAGGCTCTGCTCTCTCTCCTCGTGGCCCGGCCACGTGGCAGCCTCTGTTCGTAATACTTTCTACCCGCGTCCTTGATTCAAGTGAGTGCCTCATCTCTCCTCCCAACTCAGCTCGAGAATCACCTCCTCAGGGGAAGGCTTCCCCATCAGGGACACCTCGTCCCTGCTCCGGTCCCAGCGCCTGTCCTTTGTCACGTGGCTTCCACAGGCAGGATTGCCCTCCTTCTGAGCGCTGCTCTCTGCATCTAACTCTGCTCCTGGGCTGTGGTGTGACCAGGTCTCACTGCCCCCCACGGGTGGAAGTACCCTGAAGTCAGGGACCGTGTCTGTTTTTCCGCCTCTTTGTCTTCCCAGCACCTGGCAGCTAGTACAGTTTGTTGTATAAATGAAGCAGGCTGCTAAGAAGTCTTAATGCGTCCTGTCTGTGCTCTTCTCCCTCCATTATGCCAACTTTTTAGACATCCTTTTGCCTGATTTCTACTTTTTCTATCCCTATAACTAGTCTTGGAACTCTTGAAGGGCAGAAACTGAATGGCATTTATCTTTGTATCACCAATGTGTGTATCTATTTTTATTCAAAATGTGAATAGAAAGCACACCTGCAAGATTGTGACATAACCAGAAAACTATGTCCTATATACAGCCCTGTTATAAAAATAGCCCAGCACATGCTCTGGTGTAATCTGACTCAGATGCTTCATATCACAGCGTTTCAGGAATAGGCCTGTCTTTATACACTAGTGCAAACCCAGGAATGGAGTTAGTACGTTCAAGCAACTGCGAAGATAAAATGAACGTATCACTCCCGAGTCTAACTAGAAGCAAAGGCTCCTTAAGCCTGCTATGTTCTATCGCTTCACAAAGACCCTCTTTTCTACTTAATCTTAAGTGAAACCTAAAGGAATGAAGGACATGTGGCCTGGGAAGACCACCCAGGAATAGTGCTGCATTTACTACAATGCACAAGCATGAGCTTGTGGAGTAGCACACTGCCAGCTAGCTGTGTGACCTTAGCTGGGCTACGGTCTCGCTTAGCTTTATTTCTTCACAGCTAAGTGGAGAGAGCTGTAATAGTGCGTACCCCACAGGACTATGGGAAGGATAGTTCAAGTCATGCAGGTGAAGTGCTGTGCCCAAGGCCAGACAGAAAGTTCGTGGTCTTAATCACGGCTTCTCTTTCCTGGGGAAAGGGGTGGGAGGGTGGAGCTAGTGTAGCCTGGCTGAGATGAACATTCTGGATTAAGGCAACTCTGCCTCTTTCTTAGCAGCCAGAGTCATATTGAAGAGGATTGAAAAGGTCCCAGGGTATACAGAATCTTGAAGCCATTATTGACCACTAGTTCTTTTTTGAGGCAGAGATGGGGGTGTTGGGGATGTTGGGGTTTGGGTAGCTTGAAGATAATGATGGGACAACTGACTGACATTCCTATACAACAGTAAGTTTACTCCAATTAGAATAAAGTATCCGAAGACCTCAAAGAAAGACGACAGAACGAAATACTTAAAATACAATTCAGTACAGATTCTATGATAAAACATTAAGTGCCTCAGAGCTTCCTGGCAGCTGCAGACTGTTGATATTTTTATTACAGATTTTTAAGTGGGGGTCGAGTTTGTGATGTTTTCTTTGTATAATGCTTTACTTACATGCTCATTTCCTCTGAAACCTGATGTCTAATTTATTGCCTTTTTAAATAGTGAGGATTCAGTTTAGATAATGGAGCGAAAGAATGCTATGGGTTACAAAGTACAACACAAATGTAAAGAATAATGATTAAAGCTTTCTAATTCCAACAGACTGTCTCCATTAGCTCCTTCTACTCCATCCCTCAGACTCGACGTGGGGGCTGTTTCTAAAACACAATCTGTTCACATTTTCCCCTTATGATTCCTCTGGTCTCAATACTTTCAATGTTCGGCCATATCTGTTAACTGCAAGCACACACGTGCACACACACACGTACCTGGGATTATTCATTTTTTCCTCCTGAGTTATTTGAGAGTAGGTTGAATACATCCTGCCCTTTTACTCCTTAGCATTTCAATGTGTGTTTCTCAGGAACAAGGATATTCTCTTATGTAATCACAGTGCAGTTATCACTTCTGGGAAACTGTGTATTGGTATAATACTGTTATCCACTCTACGGTGCATTTGTTATTTTTCTCTATGTCTCTGTGTCTCTTACAAAATCTTTATCCTCTAGTACAGCATCCAGTAGAGGACTATGTGCTGCATTTTTGGGGACGATGTTTCTTTATTTGGAATAGTTCCTCAGCTTTCCTTTGTCTTTCATGACATTGACATTTTTCAAAAGGATCACAGACCACTAGTTTTAGGAAGTGTTTCTCAGTGTCAGTTCTATGATACGTTGTCAAGATTATATTTGGTTTTACAATTCCAGCGTGAAGTGATGCTGTGTCTTCTCAGGACATCACATCTGGAGGCACGGGACATCAATGTTGATCCTCTGGTCATGGTGTTGGCTGGTTTCTTCTCTGTACACTTACTATCTTCCCCTTGCAACTAATAAGCAGTTTATGAGAAGACACTTTACAAACACGTACATATTTGGCTCTGCCTCAAACTTTCTCCCTTAGACTGAATATCCATCGATGGATTTTTGCTTAAACCAGGTTTTATTCCAATGGCTACAAAAATAGTGATTGTCCACATCCACCCTGCCCTCCACTTTTATTGACATGCTACCGAAAGGAAGAGCCCTCCTCCTCCTCCCAGCTTGCTCCGTCATTCCTCCCCCGCCCGCCCACTCTGTCACCGCCACCTTATTCTCTCCCTGCTCTGAGGACAAATCTGCTTGAAAGGCTGCTGCTCACTTCCAGGGGTACCAAGTCAGGGAGCTGAAGGTGATGGGGGCCAGTCTCATTTAGACCATGCCACTTGAATACGTGTGCACATGTGCACACACATGCACACGCATACACACAGGGACACACACACACACATGCACACACACACACACACACGCACGGACACACACACACACACACATGCACACACACATTTATACACACGCACAGACACACATATACACACACACACGGATACACACACATACATACATGCACACACACGCGCGCGCGCGTGCATGCACATGCACACACATGCACACACACACACATACACACAGGCGCGCGCACATACACACACACGTGCATGCACACATACACACATGCACAGACACGCACACACACATACACACAAATGCACACACACACATATACACACACGCACAGACGCACGCACAGACGCACACACAAACATGCGCGCAAACATACACACATGCAGAGACACACAGACACACAGACATACACACACGTGTGCGCAAACACACACACATATGCACAGACACACACACATGTGCGCAAACATACACACATGGAGAGACACACAGACCACACAGACATACACACACGTGCACACAAACATACACACACATACACACATGCACAGACACACACACACACGGACACACACATACACACATGCACGGACACACACATGCACAGACACACACACATGTACAGACAAACACACATGCACAGACACACACACACACGGACACACACACGGACACGCACATACACACATGCACGGACACACACACACGCACAGACACACACACACATGTACAGACAAACACACAGACACACATGCACAGACACACACACACACGGACACACACATACACACATGCACGGACACACACACATGCACAGACAAACACACATGCACAGACACACACACACAGACACACACACACGGACACACACAGACACACACACACATGTACAGACAAACACACATACACACATGCACAGACACACACACACACATGGACAC
>PVJL010000758.1:196513-299960 GCA_004026885.1 Lyroderma lyra | reverse complement strand
CACGCACAGACACACACACATGTACAGACAAACACACATACACACATGCACAGACACACACACACGGACACACACATACACACATGCACGGACACACACACATGGACACGCACACACACATACACACATGCACACACACATACACACACGCACACACACATACACACACACTTTTATAAAGAAAGTTTAAAAGGGAAATCATAACACGGAAGTCCCTTTAATCGCCTACTGCAGACAGGTAGAAGGTAGCCTATGGACCAGTATTTGTGATAAGTATATGACTTGTTTACTATTTTAGTGACTCAAATTTGAAACAAAATTTATATAATGCTTTTAGGATCCATTTATCTCAGGGGTAGCCTGAGATTTCAAGGTGAAGTGTTGGAGGCAAACCAAACCAAACCAATCAGCCTGCTAGGCTTTAGCTTCTTAGTTTTCTGAATTAGAATTTTTCTTGATTCTGCACAATCCCAATAAAATACAGAAATAAATTGGGTGCTGAGGTTGCTGGATAATTGTAACTATTATCCATAAAGCCCAGTTTCCAATGTTTGTATTTACCTTTCTGTCTTTATATTTATCAGAAAAGCCCCATTATTCTCACTGTTTGATCTCAGAGGAACCGGATTTGAACTCACAAAATTTTATGCATCAAAACCTTCTTTTCGGGTTTTCTTACATTTCTAATTAAAATGGAAAGATTGAAAGAACTCAAACTCTCTGAATCCCTAACTGAAGCCCAAGCTCCTTATGATGACACACAGGCTCTTGACGATCTCACACTTTCCTAATATTCGAACCCCGTGTCCTGACGCTCCCTGCATTGTCACACGCCTTGAGTACACGGTGTGTTTTGTACCGTCATGTCTTTGCTTGGTGGTCCCTGCCTGGAATGCCCTTTGTTGACTTGCTTGCCTGATAAAATTGTTCTCATTCCTCCAGATTCAGCTCACAAGTACTTCCTTGGGGAAACCTCCGAGAGAGAGGCTGCCCACCCCTTCTTGCTGCGTCCATCCTCCATGTGCACCCACAGTCCCCGGGGCACACGCATGCTCAGTACCTGCACCCTCTCTGTGATGATTCGTCAGCAGCAACAGAAACGTCAGGGCTGGGACATTTTGTCTTCCTTTCTGCTCCACGCCTAGCATGGTTGCAGGCACCGAGCATGCAGTAAATGTAATTATTGGCGACCTGTAAAATGGTGTGCTATTTTCATAAAGTCTGTTCACCTGGCGGCCTTCGTATGGAGAAACTCATCTATTGTTGAAGAAATCCAAGTTGCAAGAGGTATGGATGGGGTTTCCTCGTTAGCTATTTGTAAAACTTCCTCAGTGTTGAAGCTCTCATGATACTCAGGTGCATTGTGGGGTTTCCAGAACTTAACAAATTAAAAAAAAAATGTAACTATATTATAACCACCTTAAAGCAAGTTTGGAACTTACTAAAAAGGAAAAATATGCCCGTGTTTTTATTGCCCTAACGGCACCGCAGTTTACTTAACCATTTCCATGTTGTTGGCTGTGCTCCAAATTATATAATTATTCCCTTAATTTTGGGATATTTAACTTGTTTCCAATTCTTGTTACTATAAATAATATTACGAAAAGCATATTTTTCCGTATATATTTTTAAATGATTTCCTTAGGATTGACTTTCCAAATTGCAAAATCTGGACCAAACAGTACAAACGTTTCTGTGGATCACACTTACTACCCAACTACCTTAAAAAAATGATTTTGACAATTTACCATGCTGTCAGAAATGTACCAGTACCCTTTTCACCTCATTCTTGCCATTCTTTTTTTGATTTTTAACTAAATAATACCTCATGAGTGCTTTGAAGTCTAGCCCTTTTTATTTTGAATTGTACATAATTCATTGTCTAAGTGTTATTCTTGGTAGAAACTTACTGAGATGTAAAATTTAAAAGTCTACCTTTAACCTAGATGCCTTTTACAGTTCAAAATACTGGAAATTGATTGCTTTCCATCTCCTAATTATCAAATTCCAGGTATGATGAGTTCTAGCCTCATTTTCTCACACGTTTGGTATATCCTCCTGGTTTCAGTTCCTGCAGCTTGTTGCTTGTAGTAAAAGGTGTGTGTGTCACGTGCTGTTCGTCCTGTGTTGGCTGAGGAAATAACCCCCTCCCTGCAGTTGTCTGGCACATCTCAACTAAATATGTGGTAAAGCTTAGAAATGTTCTTGCTTCAAAATTTAGGATAAAACTGAATGACTTGTGTATGCAAGCATAAAACGCTTCACTTGGTATCAGTGCCTTTCGGTTCTTTGATTAAAGAGTGTGTATGAGGGAAAACAAAAGGTTCTCATTTAAATGCAATTAAATTATTGGATGTTTTTTCTTCTTTGTTCACTAGAAAAGATTTATAGTATTGTAAATGAAGATTCCAAATCGGCTCTCAGGCATTATATCCACACGATGCCAGCTTTTGCAAGTGACTGTTAATTTTGTTGTCACCACTGCGTGGGTGGCTGGTCACATTGACTCACTTGCCTTTAATGGGTCATTGTGGATGCAACAGGGTGGAGAAACAGGAAACAGGATTGAGGCACCATTTTGATCAGAGACTGAAATCAGATGACGTGAGTGCTCAGGCCATTACGATGTCCCCCAGTAACTCCGTCCTGTGTGACTTCATCTCAGCAGAATAGGGAGCTCTGTTGACTTCACCTCAATCTTGCTCATGACATATAGGATTGTTTTCCATGGTATCAACAGTTTTTGTGTTTTGAGATAAGGGTCAGTTTTTGCAAAGGAATGTTATAAATGCAACCCTTTAATTTGGTAAGTGTTAATGTATGTAACTTTGAATTGGGAGAATATACATGGCTTTCTCACGGGTGAGGAAGAAACAACAGTGCTCAATAAAAGGATTTGTTGTGGGAAAATGTACTTTAATTTCCTAATTGTTCATCTCTGTCCAGTTTTAGCTCCTTTTCAGCTTCTCAAAACCCTCATTTGTCTACCTACCCCTCCCAGTAGACCCTCCCCGACCCCACCAGGAGAATGTAGGGATCCTGTGCCTGCTGGTGAGAGGGGTTTGGAAAGCGTGTTCTGCTGTAAGTGTTGTTCCTCTAACAGTTGTTTCACACCATTCTTCAGGGGCAAATAAATGAGCTGACATAAGGAACCAAACAGTTGCATATGTGACTAGTCAAACTGATCCACTTGCCCGCGTGGATCATTGTGTAATGGAGTTAAAAACAATAAAACAATCCACTCTGTCTTTAAGCTCTGTGGCGGCAGTGCCTGGAGGTCAGCCAGATCGCTTCTGTCCAGTGGCAATGACCAGGTGACAGCGTCCTCAACCAACCCTCATCTTGGGAGGAATTTGGGATTTGTGTGAGGGTGTGAAGGTTTGGAGAGAGAATCTGGCTGTAAGGTTTCCTGCTAAAATCTTTTTCTCGGTCTTTTATTTCCTTTCTTGTTTTGTCCCTCCTTGATACTCCCCCAACCCAACACGCATAATTAGTGAGCCTCGCTCTCCTCTCCACTCCCTGCATCTGTCACGCAGGGAGGACCCCAGCTTATCACCTGCCATACTGCCTTATTCTTAACAGTCAATCTCTTCTCGGAGCCGTCCATTGTCTCCCAACACCCTAACTACATATTCATCTGGTTTTTACACTTAAAGCCTTATTGTAACCCAAGGCTTCCTTATTTCAGTCTTCTTGAGATGGAAGAAATCCAGAATTAGAGCAGAGCTTTGTGACTACTCTTCCTCATGAAGACCAAACTTTTACTATGAGAATTTCTCCTACTCCTGCTTTTCTTTTTTTTTAAGATTTGTTTTCTTGTCATTTTTCCCATGTTGGACAGTCAGGGCTGTGCTGTGATTAGAACAATCTTTTCTTGGGGAGTATTTTTGACATTTGCTTCGGGTGTTTAGATTCTAGGAAAGGTGCCTAACTGTACTCTATGTGGAGGTAAATGACTGTATCAAAGAATGATGTGAAAATGCACGTTTGTAAAACAAAGCCAATATAAACATCAATTATGCTGTAGACTTTTTGAATAGAAACAAAATTTACTGGCAAGAGGGAATAGAAACAAAATTTAGTTTTTGATGATTTATTGCTTAATAAGAAACATTCCATTTCAATATTTGTAAACAAGGTAAAATTGCCATGTATCCATTTAGTCAGCACATATTATTTGAGTGTTTTTTGAGTCGTATTTTGCACTAAATAATGCAAATATAATGATGAATAAAACAGTTCTCAGGCACAAGGATGTAACAGTGTAAGGAAAGGAACAGATATACAAACAGGCCATTTGAAAAACAATGGCTATTAACAAGATAAAGTCAGAGGATTAGAAGCATATAAATAAATGAATAATGCAATGAGTGAAGGAATCTATTTATTTTCTTTAAATAATGGAAAGCAAATAAATCAAGTGCAACTTTGCTACTTACTGGATGGGGCAGTTTGAAAATACATCTGCAAGATTTTTAATGCTCCTCCTATCAAGTATGAAGGGGGTTATGCTCTTTCTCTTGAAACTAAGTAGGATTTTTGACTATTTTGACCAATACAGTATGATGGAAATGATGTTAAGTGACTCTCAAAGCAAGGACATAAAAGGTGATGCAGATCATGCCTTGCTTGCTGAAACATTCATGCTAGAGCCCCAAGCATCATCTGAGAGGAAGCCCAAGGTAGCCTATAAAGGGACTTGCTGGAGAATCCCTGGGACAACATGAAGAGAGAGATGCCTGGCCGCTGCTCCAACCCTCCCACTGTTTTAACTCCAGCCACTGTTTGGTGGCATCCACATTAGAGACCCCAAGCCAGAATTACCCAGTAGACCCATTCCCAGATTCTATTTTTTATTGTTAAATTTATAGGGGTGACATTGGTTAGTAAAAATTGCATAGGTTTCAGGTGTACAATTCTATAATACATCATCCGTGTGTTGTATTATAGGTTCATCACCCAGAATAAATTCTCTTTCCAACACCATATGTTTGAGACCCTGTCTGTTCTCTCCCACCCTCCTCCTTCTTTACCCTCGGGTAACCACTGACCACTAAACTATTGATAGTGTCCATGAGTTTTTATGCTTTTGTTGCTTTCAGCTTTATGTTCCATATGTGAGTGAAGTCATATGGTTTTTGAATTTTTCCGTCTGGCTTATTTCATTTTGCACGATAGTCTCAGGGTCCATCCATGTTGTCATAAATGGGAGTATTTTATCTTTTCTTACGGCTGAGTAATATTCCATTGTGTATATGTACCACAGCTTCTTTATCCAGTCATCTATCAAAGGTCGCTTTGGTTGTTTTCATGACTTGGCCACTGTGAACAGTGCTGTGATGAACATTGGGGTACATAAGTCTTTGCGGACTAAGGTTTTCAATTTTGTTGGGTAGATACCCAGAAATGGGATTGCCAGGTCCTACAGTAACTCTATTATTAATTTTTTTGAGGACCCTCCACACTGCCTTCCACAGTGGTTGTACCAGTTTGCACTCCCACCAGCAGTGTACCAGAGTTCATTTTTCTCCACACCCTCTCTAGCACTTGTTATTCCTTGTCTTGTTGATAACAGCCATTCTCACAGGTGTGAGGTGGGATCTCATTGTGGTTTTGATTTGCATTTCCATAATAGCTACTGAATTTCAGCATTTTTCATATATCTGTTGGCATTTGTATGTCTTCCAACAGTAACTTCAGGTCCTCTGCCCATTTTTTAATAGGATTGTTTGTTTTTTTATTGTTGAAATGTATAAGTTCTTTATATATTTTAGATATTAGCCCCTCATCAGCAGATGCACTGTTTGCAAATATTTTCTCCCATTTGGTTGGCTGTCTCTTTGCTTTGCTGAAGGTTTCTTTTGCTGTGCAGAAGAAGCGTTTTAGTTTGATATAGTCCCATTCATTTATTTTTTGCTTTTACTTCCCTTGCCTTTGAGGTTAGGCTCATAAAGTCCTCCCTGAACCCAAGGCTTGTAAGTTTAGTACTGATGTTTCCTTGTATACAGTTTATTGTTTGGGTCTTATGTGGAGGTCTTTAACCCATTTTGAGTTAATTTTGGTGCTCCCCAGATTCTTGACCTGCAGAAACTGTAAGAGATAATAAGATGTTTTTTTTTTTTTAAGTATTGGGGAGATTTGTTACACATCAGTAGATAAATAAAACAGATTTTAAAAAACTTTGTAGTGAGGTTCTACTATAACTAAAACTTAAAACATGTGGCATTAGCTTCAAGTCTGGGCAGCAGGCAGATGCCAGAGCAGCCTTGAAGAAATTGTTAGCAGAAACTTGATGGACCTTGAGGGATCTGTTGCAAAAGTTTAAAGAAAAGTGAGGAAAACTTTATTGAAAACTGGAAGGAAGGAGGTTTTTGTTATATGGTGGTAGAAAGTTTAGCAAAATTGTCACCTATAGTAGTGTGGAAAAGAGAAAATTAACCAAATGAACTCATGGGTCTGGATAAGAAAATTTGCAGGCAGAATGTTGAAAAGGCCAAATGGTTTCTTTCAGATGTGTGTGCTGAGATACAAATAGAAAGAGATAAGCCCAAAATGCAGCTGTTTCATTTTTAATAAAAAATTAGATAAAATATTAAGATGCTATAACTCTGTGTGTAAAAACAGAAGTGTTTCTTATTCCTAGTCTAACCAGATGGCAAAAAACTCTCAAATTAAGGAATAGTTTTAGGGCAAAGAGCAAATCTATGGTGCTCCTGTAATAGCCTTTGTTAAGATCTCAGAAAGATGTCAGTGGTGCCTCATAGATCTTTTCAAATAGACAAAACATCGTTTAAGGATCCTAAGGATTTTCCTCACAGACTCTTTCTGTTAAACAATAGGACTTTAAGGCCCTTAAGAGAATTTTCTAACAGTAACCTCATAGGAAACACAAGGTACAGAGGGCTTGCCTTAAAGAGATACCTAGAACTTTTGTTTAATGGACTGGATTATACATTAACATACAAAAATCCCACAAAAATTTTAAAGGAATTGTATCGGCTTGAACTAGAAAGGACAAAGACAAAACAAAATGAAAAGGGGCCACTGTTCTTTCCAACTAGTATGGGAAAGAAGGAGGCTGAGAAACCTGCTCAGTTGCAAACAGACTAGTTTTGGTGGAAAAGTAAAAAGTAAAAATGACAAGGGGTGAAACCAAAACCGTAGGAAGCAAAGCCAAGACCACAGAGAAGAATTCCCATAGGACTGGGCATTAATCAAGCAGTTGGCAACAGGTGCCCAGCTGGATAGCCATGGACCAGACCCTGCTCTGTGCTTCCTGTTTTCCACCTTTCTGAATGGGAGTGTCCATTCGTTATCTTGTGCCTGTTTCATTGTTGTATGTTAGGTATGTGGGACAGACAGACAATTTGTCTTTCTATTTCATAAGTCTTCAGATTGAGAGGGACCGTGTTCAAGCAACCATGCACAAAGAATTTTACCCAAGGAAGGTAATTTACACTTGGATTTGATTTAGATATGAGCAACTCAACCTGAAGCCTCGTATATCACAATGTACTGAAATTATAAGGGTCTCGGGAAGAGGGTAGATGTATTTTGCTTGTATAATTTTTGCCCAGAAAGTGAGCTGTGGTTGTTTCGAAATGCTTGGACACATTTGTCTACAAATATTTGACCGATAGAGGAAGGCAGAGGGATGCTGTGTGAGCAGGGTCCCAAATGGATTTAAAATGTCCCAAAAGCCATTCATTAAAGTTCCATTCATTCAACAAATATTTTTCTGTGTGTGTCAACTATGTGTCAGGCACTGTGCTAAGCAATGAGACTACAATGGTGAACAAGAGAGTCATAACTCCTACTCTAATGGAGCTTGCATTCTCATGAGAAAATGACAATACACAAGAAGTAATTACATATTTTGATGAGCGTGGAGGAGAAACATCAGGGATATACCACAATATATTACAACAGAAGATGCTTATTTTAGAGAAGGCATTCAGAAAAGTTCTATCTAAGAAGGAGTTGTTTGAGCTAGAACCTGAAGGTTGGGAAGAAGTCAGCTATGTGAGGTGGGAGCACTTGACATTTTTGGAGATGATGTGTGTGAAGTTTTTCATGCAGAACTTTGTCATGTTGCTTCACTTCCAGAGCCTTGATGAGGAGGACTGGCAGTGAATTTGCTTTGTGGGCACCCTGAGAGTGGCTCTTTGTATTTTGCAACTTTGGCATCTCTCTTGCCTCACCTAGTCCTGGCCCTGCATGTGGACCTGTACATTCTAGATCAGTGATGCATTCCTGCTTATTAAATTTGAGACTCATTTAATGAAATAAAAGAGTTGACATAAACACAGATATATGCATACCTAGGAAAAAGTAAAAGGATTGATAAAAATTAGTGTGCTTTTAAATATTATAACTCATCAGAATTTTATGATAAGTAAAGGAACTGGCTTCTATATTCAGGGAAAGAACTTACTAAGGTACAAGCCTGGGATTACACAGTGGGATGAGCAGTGTTATTAAGATCATAGTATTTTAGTACCTGTTGGGGGATGAACTAACGAGTTTCAAGGAGAGAAAGAGAGAGAAAGAAACCGTTTTCAGCCAATGATCTCAGTGAGGAATTGTGAGTACTGTTCCATCAGGGGACTTTGAAAAAAATTCAATATTCACGAAGTCCGCTCCTATAACATAAATATTTGTTTTGGTCAAATTCTTTGAAACTCCCTCTCTCAGATGTTTGAAGAACATATGTTACTGCATCACACTCAGAATGTATCATGGCCAAGATGAACCCGGAAACAGCCCCAGCACCTTCGTTAGTAGGATTGTTTTCCCCCTTGCAGGTGCTAAATCATTCCTGGGACACGGAAGACATTAGGTGAGGTGAAACTATGCGACTCGCAGATGTGCAGGGGCGATGGTGCTGAGCAACAGGCCTGGAACACTTCCTGTACTTGGGAAGAGACAGTGTGTCCCCCCACACTTCATGTTTTATCTTCCAAGTATTCTTTTGGTATTATCCTACCATTGTTCATTTCTCTCACGCTTTGTTTGAGGGATTATTTTCCCAGAGGAAAATGGCTGAAGTCCATTTCTGATTCCCCGTATTTGTAACTGT
The DNA here is from genome assembly GCA_004026885.1 of Lyroderma lyra. NCBI lineage: Eukaryota > Metazoa > Chordata > Mammalia > Chiroptera > Megadermatidae > Lyroderma > Lyroderma lyra. The sequence continues at coordinate 290,881 of PVJL010000758.1, read as the reverse complement.
TCAGTTAGGAATGTCCTTTTACTCTGGCAGTGTGTACCCATGTTTTCCTTCTAAGAACTTGGGGTGTTCACCTTTTCTTCTTTTCACCCACTTCCTGGTATAGGTACCACTGTTGCCCAAGCAGGCCCAGGACTCAGAGGAGATGGAGGAAAGCATGAATGCTACTTGTCCAAACAGCTTAGTGAGTACCGTGAGCCAGGCAGTGTCTCTTGGGTGCTGGTGCTCTAAAGTTTACAGAGTCCCTGGAAGAACTCACAGTCTAGTGTAATGACCTCTTTGCATAAATGTGTAAAGAGGTCATTATAACTAGTTTATAAATATCCAAAAGGCTGACAGCATCTGCTTGGGGTGGGCTATTCAGAAGTGGGGTAATGATGAGTGTTCTTTTGAATAACAATTTGGAAGCTTCTAAGTGAACCAGTCGGGCATCCCAGATAAAGAGACTTACTAGGTCATTAGTTTGTCCACTTGTGCATCCATCTATCCAACACTAATTATGTACCAGAAATATTATAGGTAGTGCTGATGCAAAGTGAATAAGAAGAGTTTCCACAAGATGTGGAAACAAAAGTTGAAATGTTTTTATGCTATTATCGAAATCTATGGCTCAGTGGCGACAGAAGGCGGGGAGCTAACTCTTCCTGAGGGAGGCTTCAGGAAAAGTTTTGTAAGGCGGGTAATGTTAAAACAGAATTCTAACAGAGAGGTGACTATTTACCGAGCTCAAACGAAAGAGGATGAAGGCCAGAGAAAATTCTAGGCAGAGTGTGCACAAATAGACTCACACATCTCGGCATAGGGAGGAATTCAGGTGTACATGCGGTGGGACACGGGGATGGAAAAACTTGAAGAGGTAGCGGGACGGGGCATGTCTGGAGGACCACAGGCTAGCAGAAAGGTGAGACACAGTGAGGTCACTTACAGACCTGTCTGAGGTCAGGGAAGGAGAAGAAACTAAAGGAGGGAAAGGCCTGGAATGCTGGTCTAAAGCCAATGGAGCATTCCCGTCAGTAATGGGAGGCATGGATGGATTTAAAAAATTACTGTTTCAAATTTTATATTTGTAAAAATTTACATATGGTAAAGTTTGCTCTTCTTGGTGTACATTTCCATGGGTTTTGATAAATGCATATAGTCATGTACCAACACTCACAGACAAATGTAGAATAGTTTCATCCTCCCAGTGCCTCAGGCTGCCCTTTTGGAGCCAGCTTTCCTCCCATCCCAGGCAAGAACTGATTTGTTTTCTGTTCTTACAAGTTTGCCTTTTTCAGAATGTCATATATTAATACGTGTACATGGAATCATATAATACGAAGTCAGACAATTAAGTTCACAAACCCATCCTAGAAACAAATGTTACATTCTTCATTGCTGATTATCACGATGATCACCTTTGAAGCACTCCTTGGGAACCTGTGCACTGATGCCAGCGCCTAGTCCACCCTTCAAAGCAATTGTGGAGCTCTTTTTCTGGAGTGGCCATCAGAGCTGTTGTTGTATGACCTCGATGTCCTGAATGTCATCAAAATGTCTTTCTTTCACTATTTCCTTTATATTTGAGTATAGAAAAAGTCATTGGGGGCCAGGTCATGTGAGTAGGGAGGGTGTTCCAATACAGTTATTTGTGTACTGGCTAACACTCCTTCACAGACAGTGTCATGTGAGCTGGTGCATTGTCATGATGCAAGAGCCATGAGTTGTTGGTGAAAAGTTCAGGTCATTCTCATTTAACTTTTTCACGCAGCCTTTTCAGCACTTCCAAATAGTAAACTTGGTTGACTGTCCAGTTGGTACAAATTCATAATGAACAACAATCCTTCTGATATCAAAACCAGTTAGCAACATTGTTTTGACTCTTGATTTGGACTGATGGAAATATTTTGGTCTTGGAGAACTGGCTGACTTCCATTGTACTTTGATGCTTTGTTTTGGGGTCATATTGGTACACCCATGTTTCACCATCAGTGATAACATGGTCCAAACCATTGTCTTGCCTCTCCAAAAGGTCTTGGAAAACTTTGACTCTCCTTTGCTTTTGTTCATCGGTGAGCTCCTTTGGGACCATTTTTGCACATACCTTTCTCATGCCAAGATTTTCAGTTGGATTGCCCCTGTTTCTCTATTGATGTTTACTTGGTCTGCTGTGTTTCTCACAGTCAGCCGATGATTTTGCCATAAAATTTAATGAATTTTTGCAAGGTTTTCATCAGTTCTACTCATTGCTGGCTTCCCTGACCTCTCTTTATCAGTGACACTTTTTCTCCCCTCAGAAAAACGTTAATCCATTTTTACACAGCTGTTTTCTTCATAGCATTATCCTCATTAACTTGAACTAACACGTCCATGATTTTACTTCCACTCTTGCCAAGTTTAACAAGAATTTAATGTTCGTTTGTTGCTCTAATTCAAGCTCCGACATTCTCACAACAGCACACAAAAACACACAACAATAATGAATGCCACTCAGCAAGACACCACCACACACTGACACGAACACAGCTGTGAGACACAGATGTACCGACATTATGACACCTTACTGAGTTGTGTGTACAGCGCTGCCAACGTAAGTGCATGGTGGCAAGGTTGCAAACTTAATTGTCAGTCATTGGTATATTATAATCTGTTGAATCTGAATTCTCTTTTTTAGCATAATATATTTGAGATTCATCCACTTTGTGTGTTTATTAGCAGTCTATTCCCTTTTATTGTGAAGTGGTATTCCATTGTATACATGCATTACAGTGTTTATGTGTCATAGTTGGAAGACATTTGGGTTACTTTCACTTTTGGGTGATAATTATTATAGTAAAGCTGCTTATGAATATTTAGTACAGGTTTTTATATGAACGTAAGTTTTCATTTCTCTTGAGTAAATACCTATGGGTGAAATTACTGGGTCATGCGGAAAACATATAGTTAACCTTATAAGAAACCGTCAAAGTGTTTTCCGAAGTGCTCATACATTTTCTTTGCTAGTGGCATTATAAGAGCGTTCTGGTGGCTCCAATACCAATTCAGATCTTGGTATTGTCAGTTTTTTTTTTTTAATTTTAGCCATTCTCATGTATATGTAATGGTATCTCACTGTGGTTTTATTTTATATTTTCCTAATAACTAGTGACGTTGAACATCTTTTAATGTGCTTTTGTTTTTGCCACCTGTATATCTTCTTTGGTGAAGTATACCTTCAAATCTATTGTCCAATTTATTTTATTGGGCTGTTTGTTTTCTTAATTTTGAGTTTAGAGAGTTCTTTAAGTATTCTGGATACAATTCCTTTATCTGATATATATTTTACAAAAATTTTTTTTGAGTCTGTGCTTTGTCTTTTTATTTTCTCAACAGTGTCTTTGTTTTTGTTTTGTTTTTTTTATTTTTATTTTATTTTATTTTATTTATTTTATTGGGGTGACATCTGTTAGCAAGGATTACATAGGTTTCAGGCATACTCAACAGTGTCTTTGGAAGAGAAGAATCTTTTCATTTTGATGTGTCTAGTTTATTTATTTATTTATTTAATGAATCCTACTTTCAGTGTATTTTCCAAGAAATCTTTGCCTAAGCAAGGTTATAAGAATTTCCTTTAGAAATTCTATAGTTTAAGTTTTACCTCTAGGTCTACAATGGATTTTGGGTTAATTTGTATATAAGGTAAAGGTATCGGTTGAGATTAATTTCTTTTTTATTTTTAGAAGAGCAGTTTTAGGTTCATAGCAAAATTGAGAAGAAGGTATAGATTTCACACCTTATACACACAGTCTCGCCACTTATCAACATTCCCCACCAGAGTGCTACATTTGTAAAATTGATGAACCTACAGTGACACATCATAATAACCTAAAGTTCATAGTTTACATGGGTTCACTTTATGGGTTTGCACACTTTATGGGTTTGAACAAATATGAAATGACATGTACCTACCATATAATATCACACTGAATAGTTTTACTGTCCTAAAAGTTTTCTGTGCTCAACTTATTGATTCTTCCACCTCATCTGCTCAATTCCTGGCAATCACTGATTTTTTTTACTGTTTCTATAGTTTTGCCTTTTTCAGAATGTCGTATAGTGGAATTATTACGTAGCCTTTTCAGATTGGCTTTTCTCACTTAGTAATATGTATTTAAATTTCCTCTATGTTTTTTCATGGCTTGATAGCTCATATCTTTTCAGCACTGAATAATATTTATATTCCAGTGACTGGATGTACCACAGTTTTTTTATTTGCCTACTGAAGGACATCTCAGTTGCTCCTTAGTTCTGGCCATTATAAATAAAGCTGCTATAAACATGAGGTTCATTTCATTTCATTCAAGATTTTATTTTAGAAAGCTTGCTCTAGCAACAATATAGAGAATTTAGTAGAGGAACAAGAAAAATATTGGGTTGAGTGTTTCTCAATTAGTTTATCTCTTGTTGTAGGACATGTTGTACATAATAAACAGGTACATGGGAAAAGCATTTACAACACAGTGATTGCTGGCATACATGAAGTAATTCAATTCATTTGACCAATCTCAGTGGTAAAGTATTTAAAAAATATACCACAACCTATTGGACATTTGACTCAGTGATTTAGGCATGTAGACACAGCTTGGGCCCCTATTTTGACCTAATATTTACTCTCTTCTTTATCATTTAGTGGATACAAGGAACCTAAAATGAAGAATATTTCTTCTTTAGTGTTACATGATTGTATTTCTGAGTGAAATGATTAGTAGTGTGGCTTTGTTAATACTCAAAGTGATAACATGATATTAAGGAAAGATGCATTTACTTTGATTATTTGATTAAAAATATCTTGTTTTAAGAACATCTAAGCATTGGCTTACAAGAGATCAAATCCCAGAGATTGTCATTTATTCTGTAAGCAGTAAAGATAATGCATAAGAAAAAGGAGCTATTTCTTTTGCCCATTTTAAAGCTTTATTTTCAGCAAATAAAGTCTATATACTTCTTGCATTTCATTTAACTGATTTAGCAACTATCAAGTGGGAGGTAAAATTAGAGGATAGAGGTTTAAGCTATGGAATCTGACACTCGGGTTCAAATTCTACTTTCACTAACTGTGTGACATTGGGAAAGGTACTTAAACACCACGTTTTTATTCTTGTACAGTGGGAATAATAATGATGGTACTTGTATATATATATAGGCTTCTTGTGAAAATTAATTGAAGTGGTACCTTAAAATGCTTAACCAAGACTGATACATAGTATGTGATAAATAAATATGACCTATTATGAACATTAAAAAATCAGGAAGAGCCTACTTTAAGGCATTGTGCAGGAATATAACAATGAAATAATACATGGCTTCCTTCCTCAAGGAGTCTATAATTTATAATCTATTTGTGAAAACAGATATGTAAAGAGCTACCACCTAAAATTCAACCATAATGAAATATGTATTGTATTGTATTTACAATATGAGCTGAGACAAGAGTGATTAATGATCCCTGAGTGAATTAGAGGATGCTTCAGCCAAGGGTTACATTTAGTCTGGACCTTCAAAGAGAATGAAGGGTGACATAAATGGGGAAACAGAGGTGAATGACCTAGACATGGGTCCAAAAAGGATTTAGAGAAGGATTCTCTTGAGCTTAAGAGTAGGGAGGGTAGAGGGTGATGGAGAAAAAAAATGTAGGAAAAGTAAAGAGCAGATATAAAGGGCTTAGGATGCCAAGAAGAAGAGGTTGGACTTGGTGCTACTTATTCACAACATTTTATAACTTTTTCATATTAGTGCTCTGAAAGAGCCAGCCTGGAAGAAAACTCATGCAAAATTTTATTTCTCTTCCTTTGGAAAAAGCAAGCAAACAAACCACCCTTGTAAATCATTAATGGCCCATTTTATAAAGGAGATTACAGTTTTGAGAGTTATTATTTTTCTATTCAGCAGAGAAATAAAAAGAAGCATATTGAATTATGTGAAATATGAATTGGTCTCTGTGCTCCAGTACCTATCTGGGACAGATTTATAAATACTCAAATCATATAAATGACCATTGTTCAGTGTCTTTAATGTTGAAGAACTATTAATGGCAAATAAAGGAAACTGAAAGAAAAAGTTTTAGGAAAAAAACAGTTGCAGTTTGAAAATGTTAAGGTTATTCTTGTAATCTTCTCTGTTCATTTCTGTCTAATCAGTACTTGAATATTTTTAGTTTTTTGCCTACTCTGCTAATTCTTAGAACATCTGAAGAACTGAGAATTTACTTTCTCATTTATTAGTCCCTAAATACATTTTGAAGGTAACAGTGATATCTTGTTATTTGATCACTTTTATTGTGCGTTTAATTGAGGTAAAACTAATAATTTGATTCTTAATTATGAATTTAATTCAGGTAGAACTAATATTCAGATAATTAATTTCTAAGAAAGCTTTAATTCTAAAGGTGACACAAGATTGTTTTCCTCCCAAGTTGGATATCTCCTGTTCATCTACAAGTTCATTGCAGCGTTACTGACAGTAGCCGAGATATGGAGACAACTGGGTGTCTATCAATGAATAAAAAGATGGAGAAAAGGTGATACACACACACACACACACACACACACACACACACACACACACACACAGGAATATTACTCAGCCATAAAAAAGAACGAAATCTTGCCATCTGCAACAGCATGGATGGACCTAGAGGTATTGTGCTGAGCAAAGTAAGTTAGAGAAGGACAAGTGCCATATGACTTCACTTATATGTGAAATCTAAAGAAGAAAATAAGGAAAAAACCAAAAGAGAAACAAACTCATAGATAACAGAGACCAGTTTGATGGTTACCAGATGGGACGGATGGGTGAAAAAAGAAAGGGGATTAAAACGTACAAATTAGTGGTTACAAATGGTCATGGGGATGTCAGGTACAGCATAAGGAATAGAATCAATAATATTGTAATTACTAAGTATGATGTCAGGTGGGTCCTGGATTTACTGGAGTGATCACTTTGTGAGTTATATAAATGTCTAATCACTATGTTGTGCACCTAAAACTAGTATAATAAGTCAACTATAATTGAAAAAAATTATCGAAAAAAGTTTGCTGTCTCCTAGAATAATATTAGGGAGTGTTGGGAAGACATAATAAACATTTTTTTTTTCAAATTTTAGATTAGATGACGAGTACCTTAATTAATACCCTATAGTTGAAGGAAAAATTATCCAAAGAACTAAACATGAAAACCAAGTCACTCAGTGTTCCAAGAAAAGTTTACTTTTATCTCAACTGAGAATTATCTAAATTTTCTATGGCATCTTTAAGTCAGTATCAAAAAGAAAAATAGAAATAAGAACTCCACTAACAAACTTTTTAAAGTTCGGAAGCAAAATTTTCTCAATTGACCAAGGAAGTACCTCCTCCATTTGGGAGTCAGCATTGGCTTTCAGAATTTTCTACTCTAGCATTTCTTTGGGCTTACCCTCCAGAGAGATTTTCTTGTAACCTGGCTTGTGTCCCATTTCCTTAGTGCTCAGAAAAAGGACTGGCATTTCTGTTAAAATATTTTTAGGGTTCAGTATTTATTTATTTGTTTATTCATTTGGTGTTTATTGATATCCAGTGTACCATTTCCTTCTGTTAAATTCTAGGATCTAGTGTTTGTTCATTTGTTCATTTTGGTGTTTCTATGTATTTATCATCATTTATTGAAAAAACATATTTTCACTTACTTGAAAGGAAGTGTGAAAACAATATGGACTTTAGAGTCTAAAGTTCTAAGTTCAAATTCTGAGTCTACCTTTAAGCTCCTGAGAGTCTCTGCTAACCTTATATAACCTCTCTGAACTTCTCTTGTCTCATCTGTGGAACCATGTGAGAATACTTCCCCACACAGGATTATTGTGATCACCATGAAGGGGAGTTGCACACTGTAAAGAGCTATTTGAATGTTACCTTTTTGAAATAAATCTTGTTGAGGGAACCCTTGATCATTGCAGGATACTCGTTTTATGGTGCAAGTTTCAGGTGTGTAGGCAGGCAGATCTAGGATTTCTTCGGGATGTGTGGCAGATCGTATGTTCTAAAGATGGCTGTAGTAATATCTCCCATCCCACATGTTCTTCTTGCAATGTAATTTTGACAGTTCTCCCATTGAGAAGTGGGGGTCTGTGTTTTCTGCCTTTGAACCTGGACAACCTTGTGACTGCCTCAAGCAAGAGATCATGGCAAGAGTGTCATTGTATGACTTCTGATACATACTAGATCATGTGATGCCATGCGCTTCTGCATTGCTTTCTTGAGATACTCACACTTGGACCCCAGCCTCAATGCTGTGAAGAAACCTCTCTCAATCTATATGGAGAGGCCACATGTAGGTGTACTGATGGACAGCCTAGCTGAGGCCCCAGCTGGCACCCAGCATTAACCACCAGAGAGTGAAGAACCCTCCAGATGACTCCAACCTCCAGCCTCTGAGTTCCGGCAAAGAGCAGAGATACGCCGTCTACGTTACATCCTCTCCGAATTCCTAACCTACCAAAATTCATGAGCATGATAAAATAATAGTTTCAGGCCATCAAGTTTTGATGTGGTTCGTTACACAGCAATAGCCAACCAGCACAAGATGTAAGGATTTCTCTATTCCAAACCTATTCTTAGTATTTTAAAAGGTTGTAAAAAAAATTGGAACTGTGTTATTTCTGTTATTTCAACAGTTTTATGTGGTGGTGGAAAGCTGTAGTTATTGCTTAGCGGAACTCTAGAGCAATAAAAATATTGACATTATTACTTTTTCTCAAGTAGGATCACGTATAATGATAGTAATTTTCATGATCACCCCCAACATCATCTCTCTAGCTTTTTCTTTTTTAATTGTTAAACTTATTCCCTAGCTTTGAATTGGAGGGACTGGGAGGTGGGTATTCCTGTTGGTTTCCACTTTCCCAAGGAATGAGAAGTGAGCCTCTTCACCCCGCTGAGTGTCTTTAGAGTGGAATCTCACATGAATTGTTTTTGGTGCTACTCTCTCTGGCATCCCATCTCTCAGAACCAGTAGTGAGCAGAAAGCAGATGCTCTGTGGATACTTTGGGAAGAGAATAGCGGAAGTATTTTGTCCTCTTTGCAGCTTTATAAAATACTTTGGATAACTGGCTTTTCCTGAGCCCAAATGTTCAGCATGATAGCTTTTCTCATCTGTTTAAGAAGATTGTAATCTCTCTCTCCCTTTGCTCCAAGAATTTATTCTACCAAGCATGGCTCACTTCATTCCCTAGCCTTCGAAGTCTAGTAGACATTTACTTTATGAAAGGTTCATGAATTAGAGGCAGTACTTAGAGCCTATTAGCACTTTCTTGGCACTTCACTCAGCATTCTTAACACCACCAATGCCTGTTTGCCTGACTAGGTTTTGATGCCATTCTTGGCAGGGTCACTATCTTATTCCCCTTCATGACCCCTACTGTGGTTTCTCAGGAAATGCTTGTTGAATTCCATAAGGCAGCCCGAGGTAGTGCCAAAATGGTGCAATCAGAGTCAAGACACTTGGCTCTCAGTCTCAATTCTGAGCCAGGTCTGTCAGTAAGCAGGACCTGGAAATGGTGTTGGGACCCTGGAAGATTCTTCATCTTTCTGGGGCCTCAGTTTGCTCCTCTGGGGAACAAGAAGTTTTGAGTAGGTTAGTGGTTCTCAACCAAGTTTGCTTTTCAGTGCCACTGATGCCCAGAGAGTCTGACACATCGTTGGTTGTGCGTCCTTGGCTGGACACACAATGTGTAATATGGCTTCTTGTTCCGGAACTACATGTGGGTTGTTGGATATTGCTGTGGCCTGTAGAGCATAGAGGGAAGGAAGTGAGTAGTTTGGAGCTGCAGATTAGTACTTCAGACAGAGCAAAACAGAGGTGAGGCTACTCTGAATAATAACAGCTAACATTTATTAAGCCAGGTGCTGTGTTGAGGGCTTGAAATGAATTCCCATTTAATCCTCACAATACTCTTATGAGGCAGATACTATTATTATCCTCATTTTATAAAGACACCGAAGCTTAGAGAGGTTAAATAATGGGGCCAAGTCACTAAACTAGGTTATTAAGCACTGGGACAGGGGCTGCCTGACTGCAAAACCCGTATTCCTAAACACCCACCAGCTGCCTTTCTCTTAGTTTTTGCTTCTGCCGTGGGGGATAAGCTTGTAGGGAGATGCTCCTATGGTTATTAAAAAGTATTGACTTCATTAGTCTTTGCAATTCCTATCTATTACCAGTGTCTAGCAAGTGATGTGTGCACTTATAATAAGTTTTATGAAGACAAGGTGTGGAGATGTGATTGGTTCACTTCATTTTTGAAAATTGCAGCATGCCACTTTAGATTCATGTGAAGGTGGTATCATTGTGTTCTATCATATTTACTAGGGCAGATTTTGTCGTATGGAAGGAATTTTCTTTCTGAAGGAAATGCCTGTAGTTAAAGGAGGATGTGGTGTTACAAGATCACCAAAGACCAGGAAATGTAGCAAATCTTGTGGAAACTCACCCAGAATTCTCATTAGTGGTGAGGGAAATGATATTCGGTAATTGCGTAGATAGAACAATGATAACCCACTTCCATTTGCAAAACGTTTCACCCCACAGAGTGATCAAGCAATTAGCATTTAGTGCACCCCAGACGTAGTTCATGTTTCTATATGTGAACAACTCCCAGATCTACCTTTTTACTCCTAATCTCCCTATCGTTGCATCGTTTGTAGCTGCATCTGTAATGCCTCTGCCTGGTGAAATGGCTTTCGGCTCCAGCTGAGCATGACTGATTTTCCCCTCAGGCTCTTCTAACACCCAATTTCCTAGTCTTTGTTTGCAGAACTCCTTTGTTCTATACACACTTTGTCTTAAGGTCCTTTCTGCTCTATCCATGTGTGCCTGGTTGTCCAATTATTGCCCAATCAGGTGACTTGGACCTCTATGACATTTCTAAAACCTCTTCCCATACTTCCCTTTTATATCAGGTCCATCTCTTAGATTTAATAACTCTAAGTTACATCATTTTCTACAGGATTGTGACCCCACCCCACACAGTATTCATTCTACCTCCTTGGTCTCTTTTACCTCTGATCAGTAAAAGAGTCCTATCACAAAGTGATGGTAAAGTGATGTTCTCCCTTCTAGGAGGGTGTAAAATAGTCTAAGTGTGATCAGCACTGCGCTTGCAGTTATAGGAGTGAAAGAAAAGGTCAGGCAACTGGACAGGATGCCAGGAGGGTGGATGGGGGACGGGCACAGGCACTGGAAAAAGCCTCTGTCTCCCACAAGACTGCTCACTCCTGGGGCCCTGGGGCCCCCGGGGTTAGGATACTGTAGCTCTGTCCAAGAGTGGGCACGAAGACCTGAACAAGGAAGTCACCAACATCTCAGAGCTTCGGTCTCACTACCAGAGTGGCTTACCTGGTGTCCCGTGTCCCATCTTATATTATTAGGGTGTGTGTGTGTGTGTGTGTGTGTGTGTGTGTGTGTGTGTGACAAAGTGACTCACTAAACAAGTGTATTTCCTAGCCCCCTTGGCAGGAAGTACAGCCACCTGTCTGGTTTAGGAGATCTAAATGAAGTTCCACTTGGAACTTATGGGAAGGCTACTTAAAAGTAAAAGTTAACTGAATGGGAGGAGTGCCTGTTTTTGACTTTCCTCCCTTCTTTTTTGGTACCTGGCCTGCAGATGTCAGAATTTTAAGAGCCAACCTGTACACTGAGATCCTTGGGAGGAAAAGGTAGGCATAGTGTATTTGTTTTCTATTGCTGTGTAACAAATTACCACAAATTTAGTGGCTTAAAGACACATATTTATTATCTTACATTTTTTATGGGTCTAGAACCCGGGTATGGGCTAGCTGGGTTTTCTGCTCTAAATCTCATGAGGCTGATATCAAAGTGTCAGCTGGGCCGTGTTCTTACCTGGAGCTTGGGTTCCTCTTCCAAGATCATTCAGAGTTTGGCAGAATTCAATTCTTTGCATTTGTGAAACAAGTGTTATTTGCCTTCTAAGCTCCAGAGGCCACTTTCGGGTCCTCGCCATGTGGTTCCCTCACACTTGGAAACTTTCTTCTTACAGTCAGCATTTGAATCAAGTCCCGAAAGGTGTAAAAGTCAGTTTTGAATATCTTCCTTTAGGAAGAGCCCAGCATATTTTAAGAGTTCACCTAATTAGGTCAGGACCACCCAGGAACATCCTGTTTTTGATTAAGTCAAAGTCAACTGATTTGGGACTTTGATTGCATCTACAACATTAGGAGCAACCTGACATCTCTGATGAACTGAATGGGCACTTAGTAGGAGATGAAGTCCAAGAGGTGATGGCTGGGTGGGGTGGCAGGTTATTTAGGGTTTTGTTGATCATTTTAAAGATTTTTGCTTTTATCTTGAGTGAGAAGGGAAATCACTTTAAAGTCCTGAGCAGAGTGACAGTGTTTTTCTTATGTTTTAGAAAGATTGCTCTGGTTGCTGTGTTGAGAGTAGACTGTTGGCAGAAGGTGATTGGACAAATGTGGAAGCAGAGAGATCAGTTAGGAGGCTAATGGAATAGTCCAGGTAAGGAATGATGGTGTCTTGGGAGAGTTGTGTCAGCAGAGATGGTGAGCAGGGGCAAGCCTCTAGATATATCTTGAAGATTGAGCCGGAAAAATTTACTGACATATTAAAGGAAAGACTCCAAAATTTTTGTCTTGAACGACTGAAATATTTCTTATCCTCTTTTCCTGAAGAAAATGACCTGGTTTCAGTTTTCATTGTATGTTTCTAATTTCCAAGTACAGTTTTGGGTGAATTTCAAGCTTTCAATAAAAATGGTTTGAATTTAATTGAAAGATTTGCAGCCCTTTAAACACACGCCCTGTGGGATGATTAAGTAGCTAATTTGTTGTTTCAGATACACTTCTTTCCTCACCTCAACACAAAATCTCTCCAAGTGGCATCCACTTTCTGGCAGCAAAGGGGACCTAGATGGTGTGGATGATGGAACAGGTAGACCCTGGTTTGGGTGGTGAAGAGAGAGGAGTGGAGTTTGCCCAAGTGGGCACCATCTTGGAAACCTGGGGCAGCTGAGGGTACCAGCTTAGGGGCCCCTGGCAAGGTCGGGGTGAGAATCTGAAAAGCAAGAGGAGACCAAGATCATGACTTTCCCCCTAACACCTTCAGCATTCTGCCAGTGTTTATTTCGACAAAGTACGTGCCTCTGTATGGCTTACAAACAACAAGGGCTTCATTGAACCTTAAGTTCTTGAATTGCAAGAGGAAGAGGATATTTTGAAACATGCCCTGTTTTTTTTCTTTTCCTTAAAATAGTAGTACCTATTTTAAAATAAATAAGGGATTTATGAAAACATCTATTATAGTTGCGTGTTTGCTCTCAGATCCATACCCTACCCTTCCCTTGGACTCTGTATATTCCAAGTAACTTCCTCTACAAACTACATTTCCCAGGCTTCCTTGTCAACTGGATCTTGCTCAGCCTCTGTGAAGCACTGAAGGGGATTGGAGGGCCTAAGTGTAATGCAGAGGAACCAGGATATCTCCTTCCCTCTCTCTTTGATGCAAGTGGTGTTCCAGAAGGGGCCATGTCTTCTTCGCTAGGAGCCACAGGTCCCACGAGTGGCTCTGACTCTTGGCTTTGGTAACATCACCTCTTCTCTTTCTCCTCCCTCTTCTTGGTACCAGTTTCTTGATGCTGCTAATTTCTGGGCTCATTGTTCTCTGTGTACTTTGCATCTCTTATCAAGCTTTTCCAGGTAATTCCCATGTTAAATTCCTAATACTAAACTTCCTGGGGTGGGCTATATTCCTAGCTGAACCCTGACTGAGATATGTGCTTATTGTAAAAATGCAGCCAAAGAATAATTTTGTAGAAAATAACAAAGAAGAATATAAAGTCACCATTAAACTCACTACCCAAAGCTAATTATGGTTAACATTTTGGTGTATTATTCTTCCAGTTTATTTTATATGCATAGATGAAAAATTATATATTTATTATTATATAATAACATAATTTGTTATATAAAGTAAATACATATGCATTTATATATAAAATTATATAAAATCATCTCATATCACATGATGTATAAATGGTTATTCATGTGACTTCAAATAGCTCAACTAGAACTTATTCAACCAAGTCTACTGTTATTATCTAGGGTATTTCTGATATTTTGCAATTGTAATAATACTTGGAAAATTAATACACAGATATTTCATTTAACATGGAGTTGGGAAGCTAGAAGAGAGAACTCTTTTGTACGTGTCACTCAGCGCACATTACTGACCCCATAGGAAGAGATGTACCTTGCATCTCTGACAGAAAGTGGGACTGGATTACTACCTCAGCAGGAAAAAGAAAACATTCCTCCTTCCCAGAAACAGATGAGCCAATGGGAGACCGCCCTAACTCAGCCAATGACAAGTCAGGATACTTCAAACTCGCAGTTTCCTCCAGTGAACTCCTACTTTGCAATAGCCACGTGCAAGTCTGGACTTGCCTGTGGTTTGCAACACGTGCCCTGAAGTGCAATTTTTTGTTGTTCCCAAAGAAATCCATCTTGCTGGAGAAATATCAGGCTATTTTTTTTTAAGTCAATAATGCTCTGCCAGTTTTTGGGACACAGTTCTGATTGTTTCTGTAGATTTAAAATGTGACTGCTCTGAGAACAGGGGTTTTGTCGAGTTTATCCACTAATGAATTCCCAGTGTCCAGAGCACTGCCTGTCCGATAGTGGGTTTCCTTGGTGAGGTGATGAAGTGGGATGACTGTTCAGGGATATGTACAGTCCAGAGCCCTCATACATGTTGATATGTCTGCTTTAGAGAGCCAGGGCTGATTCATCACACAGAAAGCAGTTGGCTCAGAACTGGTCAGCTGCCTGATGGATTGTACAGGATGGAGCCCTTCAGGCTGCTACAGCTGCTGGGGGTCATTCAGCTGGTGGAATTCGCCTTGTTGCAAATGTGAGCCAGCTGGACTGAGTGAAGGCCAGGGCTGCGTGAATTCCTGTGAAGTCCACTGCCGCTCCCCCAGGACATCTGCTGGCTGCTTTTCTGAGGCTGTTGGAGCTGCCGTGCCAAGTCTCAGGCCCTACCACAGCTGGACGAAGGCACACGGGTGGGTCCTTCTGGTCCCAGATCTGCCTGATAGAGTTCTCAGGCCTCCTCAACTCTGAACTTTTGGAAACTGAGATTTTCTTAATTTGGGGATTTTAACTAAACTCACAAACAATACACTATTTTGAGAGTTCAACCTGGTCTCAAAGAAAGGCTTGAGTAGATATGCAGGAAGTTTTGTCCTTTCTGATAAAGGAAGTTACATTTTTTTTTCCACTAAATCACCAGCTGACAAGTTAAAAAAATTTGTTTTTCTTTCCCCAGAAAGTAACGCACCCATAGGGGGCTAGAACTTTGGGTCTCCTCATTTCTCTTTGGTTTGCCTAAGCCCGAATGAAGGACTGTGCATTCCAAGACAAATAACAATAACATGGCAATAAAATAAAAAGCACAGGACACGGTGGAATGTGGAGGAGACACTGATTTTATGCCAGCGATTGAACTGCAGCATCAGGGTGTATCTGGTCATTTCCAGCCCTGCATACTCTGGTCACCATCCACAAAATCCAGGTGATTTAAAATACTAACTGCATTCGATAATGGTTTATTGATCACATATCGTGTGCTCAATATCAGAAGTAACTTCTAGGGAGTTTCACCTAGAGAAGGAGGGGATGGAGGTACAAATTCACAACACAGTAAACAGTAAAGAGGTTGGTTAGAAGCTCGGGCTGGGCTGCCTGGCTCCAGGGCTGACTCACTGTGTGTGCTCTTGGGGACGTTGTCTGTTCTATCTTGGCTTTAGTTTGCCAGTCTACAGAAAGTGTGTAAGGTCCTGCAGAATTGATGGGGGAATTACACCAGTTACCATTTGTCATGTATTTGGAACACTGCCTGAGACATGGGACATCCACGTCGCTGCTCTGTGGTTTCTTTCCAATGCCAAGTCTTCCTGTTGGGTGAAGTGTGGGGCAAAGGGGGGCACTGTTACCCTGCCTGTTATTGGAGTGAATCTGCAGGGACTCAGAAGCTTCCACCTCTTTGTGACTCTCTGACTTTGCTTTTGAAAGACTTGGCCTTTGGTCAAGTTCCAGCCTGTCTCTCAGCTGTCTGTCCTTAAGCTAAGTGCTGTGGGAGATAGGAAATTATAAGAAGTGCTCTTCTCCCAACATGGTGAGCCTGTGAAGATCTAAAATGTCTGACCTGGCAAGAGATAGATGTTTAGAGAGGAATGCCTGCATAAATGCGGAGTTCTCTGAGTTTACATCCAATTAGTGACCCTCGGCAACTGGATAGTCTGCCAGAATGAAGACCATGGACTTTGAGAAATCCAGACTATCACCCAAATTCAGGATTCTTTGACACCATACCTTGAAAGACAGTAGTTTAGTTTCTGCTCTAGAATTCTCTTCATTAGTTCATTCAGTCACTCATTGGGCCAGGCCAGTCGTGGGATATTAGTACTTGTCCTATCAGACAGCACAGTAAATCCACCCACACAACTTCCAACTGGTGGTTCTTATTCTGATTTTGCAAAAAAACAAATCAAACTTCTATTTTATGCATGTAATGGCATATGTTATCTTCCTAAATATTTTGCTTTTCAGACTCATTGTTCCAGATTTAGATCATTCAATGTATAGGGTCTGGCACAAATCATGCCTTCTTTTTTTATGAGCTGGTCATCTATAGCAAATCTTTTATTACAAAATCATAAGCATGCAATTCTGTACCATAACAATATCACACTGAAGCACTCTTTGGGTGACATTTTAGGTGAAATGTTAAAATTGTTGTCCATCTCATGCGAGACACTCACATGCTGGGTCTAACATCACTTCTGCTGAACCCTGTATGTGGCAAGATCTCCCTACTCTGCCATTCTGATGGCCTTGCTTGGGAAGAACCCCAATCTGGGCATCTGCTTTTAAAAATGCTGCACAAAGATTTGGTCTCAATACTCCACATACAGAATAAGTCTCCTTGATGCTTTATAGCTCCTAACTTGTATAACCTAAGACTGTGCTTTTGAAGAAAAATTTATTAACGAACCATTATCAACCCAAGTTTCTTCCACCCCATAGTTAAGTAATTGGCTTTGTGAACCAATGTGCAACTATTTGCATTCATTTACTTTAAATAATCTTATCTTAACTAGTCTATGATATAATTTTGAATTTGCTAATTAGAAATATTTGTGCCAAGTGTAATTTGGTTAAGTATGAGACTAAATAAGAAAGGGCAAAGATAGCACACCTCAGCACCCCACTGCAAATTTTGCTCTGAGATGAATACCTATCTAATAATTAAAACTCTGGCTTTTAGATTCAACTGGTTGGTTCTTCCTTTGAATCACAGTTTTGAGTAACTACCCAAGTTTCAAGGTCTTCATTAATTCACACAGTGACATTGGGAAATTTATAGAACCTCTCTGAACCTGAGTTTCAACAACTGTAGAGGCAGAAATATCCACCTACCAGGGTTGAAGTGAGGCATAAGTAAGATAAATTATGTAAAAGGTTTATCTCTGTGCCAAACAAATGGCAAGCATTTACTAAACATTGGTTATTTAATATGTTATTTTATTTCTCTGTCATATCCACTAGATATTGCAAAGACTGACATTTTATCATCATAGTTACAATATTTTTCTGGAGCTCTTCTGGTTTTTGAAGACTTTTAACACATTAATTGACAATGCTCTTGAAATGAGCCTGGAGATTCAAGTAGCAACTGAGAGCAATTATGACTTCCTGTAGAGCATTAGATTAGCCCAGTGACAAATACAAATAATATCATTAATTTGGATGTGGGGGAGAAGGAAAGCTGATCTGCCTCTGTAGGAGCTGAGAGTCAAACCTGGAAGTCAGACAATAGTCATTTTTTAAAGTTAGATATGCAGCATTTGAAGTCTATACAGGATGATTTTTATTAAATGAGATGACAGATACTCAACATAATGAAGGGGTTGAAGCTCAGAGTGTGGTAGCTGACTGTTGCTTTCACTTTGGACATTGTTTATCTAGTATCATCATATTGATTAAGGGCTTCTGGGTTCAGACTCTCCTGGCTTTACCATTTATCACTTTGGGTAAGGTCACAGCTGAAACCTTGGGCTGTGTCTATTTATTCATCATTTAAATGGTGTTAAGAATGAAAGGTGGTTTGAGGATTATAGGAGAAAAGGCATCTGAAGTGTTTATTTTACTTGTATAATAATAATAAGCATAGTATTTACTATGGCTCCTAGTTCATAGTAAGTACTCAATAAATGGTAGCCATGATTTTAATTATGCTAAGAGAAAATTTCACAAAGGAACTGCCCACAAAACACTTCTTATTTCTAACTGAAAATTATAATTGGTACCTTTT
The DNA here is from genome assembly GCA_004026885.1 of Lyroderma lyra. Classification (NCBI taxonomy): domain Eukaryota; kingdom Metazoa; phylum Chordata; class Mammalia; order Chiroptera; family Megadermatidae; genus Lyroderma; species Lyroderma lyra. The sequence continues at coordinate 272,490 of PVJL010000758.1, read as the reverse complement.
CTCGACTACTTGCCTTTTTTTCCGGTCAAGGGTATGTAACACTGTGACTGAATGACAGAAAGAGAGTGCTTTCTATTAGCGGCCCGCAGATTTTCCTTTCACTGGAATTCAGCTTATTAGCTGCATGGCTAACTCCTGGAGCCAGGAAAACATGTCCTATAAATGACACCGTTGTCAAGCACAGGAGACAGATGTTTCTTGGCTTCACATCTCTGGGACTTAATAGCTCCTGAAGGTTAACCCTTATTGACTCATTAAGCTGTGTCCTCTTGGGGGTCAGTGGTGGCAATGCTGTGTTAACTCCTGCAAGCAGCAGTCACCAGAGCTCTACAAAGGGAGACATTGCATTGGAGAGAAAGACAGGTGACACAACACACACTTGTCCTCAGGTGGCCAAGTTTCCCCAGGGATAAGGAAAAACTACGTGTGTCTTAAAGGATTAGCAAACAAAACCCTTTGGATTTTTTCTGTGTGACTTATTGATTGGGGAATCTCAAAATTCCATCTCTGTTCTCTGTCTGTCTGTGATCTGTGTGTTTGCTAAAGAGCGCTACTTAGATCCAGCATTTGGGATAGTGAATGGCCTAGAGGTGGTGCTGCAGTGGCCACTGCTGCGACAGTGATAAAAGCCACAGGAAAGGAGGAAAAAGCCAAGGTTACTCGCTCTTTCGATGGAGCATTTGAAATAACTGATTTTATTTTTGCTTTTCTCTCTCTGGTGCCCCATGTACGAGTATGCAGCATTGGGAATGGAGATTATTCCATTTGATGTTCCCAACTTAATTATTTCCGATCTATTTTAATGTGCTTCAATTCTTGGCTTACTGAGTCTGGAGGTACCTAATTGATATGCTGCCCCATTGCTTCTTGCCTAGGTGCAGGTCACCCTTGCTGTCTTGTGACTCTGTTGGACTCTAGGATGTTTCTGGGATAGAGGTGAATATTTGGGGAAAAAGTGTGCTGTCATCATCAGCAGATATATTTACTGATTGGTTGTGAAACAGTCCCTAGAGCGGTTTATGCTGTTTTCTCAGCCAACGCTGGCTTCTGGTGAACACCCTTTAGTAGGTGTCAGAAATCAGCTCTGTAGTAATCTATTCTAGAACTTCGTTAAGTTTAAGCTTTATGATAATGTATGTACACTTCCAATTATCACTTCTAATAATTTCTCTGAAACTATCAACTTCAATTTATTCAAAGGGAATAGCTGTTAACTCCCTTGAGCTTCTAGTCTGTATCATGTAGTTCATTCTCTGCTGTCTAAATTGAAGAACATTTTCTTCGGTGGCCAGATAAGAAGTAGGTTTTCTGTTAGTAGTGAAAGAGAATGGTCAAAAGGTTGGGGATATGAATAGGGTTAGATCTGTGTTCTCCTATATGGTACATGTGACTAGTGGTTTCCACATTAGGGGATGGGGCAGATACAGAACATTTCTGTCTTCACAGAAAGTTCTATTGGACAGTGCTGGGTTAGATGGTCAAAAGAATAGGATCCTCTGTTGACCTGCAAGTCTCTATCCATAGCAGAGAGTGCTGTAGATTCTTTAGGTTCTTATACCTCCCCCACACCACCTCCCTGGCCATCTCCCTGCTAACACTTATCTTCTTTACCTCCTTGACTGCCCTGTGACCACCAGGACTATTCTCATCATCTCACTCATCACATGAAGTCCAGGACTGCCCAGCCGTTTTCATCCCTAGACTCTAATTCCCCTATGAGTCTACTTCTCCTCAAATGATTTCACTAGGTCCTTGGAATTTAAGGTCAATTCTCAGCATAATCCTCCATATCCTCAAGGCTTCACCGAATCCTCTCTTCACTTCCTTGCTCTCTCCAAGACACTGCTTCCTTTGCAGCCCTCTCAAGAGATTGCTAGTTTCCCTTCCTTTCTTGTTGCACTCTTGGACCTGAAGGTGAGGTTTGCAAATTCTTTTGCTCCTCATTTCCACTTCTAGATGTCTCTCTCTCCCTCCTTCCCTCCCTCCCTCCCTTGAGACCCCCACCCCCACCCCAACAACTTCTTCTCAGCACACCTACCCTCACTAAAATCACTCAGGTACAAATCTCATGTCATCAACTTAATTCACTCAGTAGTCCCCACTTCTTTGTTTAGCACATCTTGGATCACTCAGCCTAATTTCTCGACGATGTCAGCTTTGGCTCACTGCCATTCCCTCATCATTCTTTCTTTCTTAATTGTTGACAATTTAAATACACATATAGAGGATTCTTAACTTTCTCCCTTTCAATTATCTTGTCCTCCATCTGGTCTCAGCAACTCCCTCTCATAGTCATAGACCAGAACCTTACGCTTACCTTCCTCTTGAACCTCACCAGAATCTTAATTTGAAACATTCAACTCTCTGACCACTTCTTTAAAATCATTACAGCACACTTCCTGTGGCAGTTTGACTCCAGGACCTTCAATCTAGTGTTTCCATGAAAGTCAAACACCAAAGGCAGCCCCTTTGGGTGGATCAACCAGAAAAAGGTGTCTCCTTTGGGTGATGCAGTCCCATGCCAGGGCTCATGCCTTGAGCTATAGACTGGATTTCTGCCCCTTTTCACCTGGGCACTTTCGTGCAGTGCACAAACTTCACAAGAGTACATGAAAGTTCAGTTTTGATCCATTCATTCTATCACATTTCAACTGTTCCCCACCAGCATCCAGGTGATCTCCCCTCCATTTTTACCTAGTTGAAATTACATGACCAATGGTCATCTTTGCCCCTTGGTTCACACCTCAACTCTGATGACTCTCCTTTGCTTTGTTGCACTCTCTTGGTGAAACTCTAACCCTGGTTAAACCCAATTCATTTTTTACTCTATGCCTATAGTTCTGCTATTAGCACAGCTAAGAAAAAGGACACTTAACTGTGCTGCCTGTTGTTCGAATTCATGATCACTAACCTTACGTGGGCCATAAATCTACTCATGAATTGTATGGTATTTTCTTGTTTAATGTAATTTTCAATATTTTTGGAAAATTCTTTTACTTTCTCTTCTTTCTTCTTTCTGTTTCAATGTTTAACATATCCTTCCTCACCCAATTTCAATTGATAACTATGTCTCCACTTCCCTGAGGAAATGGAAGCCATCAGAGGAGCACTTCCATAGGTTCCTCCTGGCAGACCTACCTCCCTCCTGCATCTGTGTCCGCATGCCAGGCCTTCTCTTCTGCTTGTGTTTTCTCTAATTGGAGCCAGATCTCATTGCTCTGGCCTACTCAAGGAATTCTCCTTGCTCTCTTCTTTACCACCAAATAATGTGTTTCTATTGAATCATTCCTATCAGACATTATTCCCTTCCTCTTAAAGACAGCCCTCCATAGACTCCATTTCTCTCTTCAGTTATTGCTCCATTTTTAAAAAATTTTCTTTTATAGGAAAACTTCTTGAATGTGTTGTCTGTACATGATATTTCCATGATTCTGGTCAGGCTTTTAACTCTTCACTGCATCAACAGCACTTCTTTTAAGATCACCAATGGCACCCACATTGCTACATCCTGTGATCAATGCTCATTCTTCCTGCCTGTGGCCTATTAGAGGCATTTAACATGGATGGTTGGTGTCTCTTTCTTAGAATACTTCCTGCTTTCACCCTTGCTGTTTCAGTTTGTTTTCCATACAGCAGCCAGGGTGATCTTTCTCAAACATAAACCTTGCAATGTCTTCCCAGGTCACTCAGAATAAAAGTCAACATTTTATCCATAACCTACTATAAGATCTGGTTCCCTATTACTTCTATGCCCAATTATTCTCTGACCCCCTCTCCTACCAGTTTTTCTCCCTCACTCTGTTTCAGCCGTGCTGCTTCCTGGCATTCACCAGACTACTGCCTCAGGACTTTTGCACTTGCTATTTCTATGCCCCAAATGCTCTTGATCAGATATGCTCATGGCTTGTGCACTCACTTTCTTCATATCTTCATTCAAAAGCTCAGTGAGATCTTTTGTAGATACCCAATCTAAAATTTTATTCTTCTATGCATACTTTCGTCCTTGTCCTTGCTTCATTTTACTTCTTAGTCCTACTTACCACTATCTAACATAAGACATGTTTTATCTTTATTTTAAACAAATTTGACTCTCCCACGAGAATTTAAGCTCTTCCACAGCAGAGCCTTTTGTCAATGTTTGTTTTGTTCATTGCTGTATCTTTAGTGCCTAGAAAAGTACCAGTTCCCCAGCAAATGTTCAACACATCTTTGTTGAATGACTAATTGAAGGTAAGGAGGAATTGGCCAGTACTGCTTCTTTTGGTATGGAATTATAACTTACTGCTTAAGAGCATGGGCTTGAAATTTTGGCTGTATAATCTTGAGCAGGTTACTTATTCTGTGTGAGATGAGGTAGTAAGAGTTCCTACTATATATGGTTGTTGGGAGAATTAAGTGAGATAATATAACATACGTAGGAAAATACATGTGGATTAGATATGAAGAGATGAAATATATAGTCAGTCTTCATTCTCATCATTATTGTTGTCTTCTGCTAACAGTATGTCATCTCCCCATCTTCCCATTTCACTTTCCTCATAGTTTGTTTGAAAATGGAATATAAATCCACTTATAGGAATCCCAACTCCGCTGCTCATTGGCTGTGTGGTTTAAGACAATTTACTTAATCTTTCTGAGTCTCAGTTGTCTCACCTTTAGACTGGAGATAATAAGCACTTACTTTCCAAGTGGTAAGGATGAAATGATGTGTAAACCTGAGTTTGTTATTTTCCCATGATACATAGTAAAGGCTCAATAAATAATGGTTTTTAGTGGTGGTGTGTGGTGTAAGATATGGAGGAGGCATTTTAGCAGGGCAAGCATGAGCCAGGCTGTGGAGTCAGCTGGACTGTTCACATTCAAGTTCTTCTAAAATTGGAGCTTCTCTGAGAGCAGTCTGTGCTATCACAGTCTTTAATTCTGTTCTTCTTTTTTCTCACCAAGATCACTCAAAGATTTTAAGCAGGAATTGTAATTTTTAGAGTTTCTTGAGATGTGTTTCTTTTTATAGCTTCTGGCCTCTGTAAGTTTATTCTTTCTGATTTTTCAACATCCTATCTAGACTCTAGGAGAATATACATACATATACAGTGGTACCTGGGTACTCATTGTTAATTGGTTCTGGGAGGTGTGACAAGTACCAAAAATGATGAGTACTAAACAAAATTTCCCATGAGGAATAATGCAGTGATACCTCAGGACTCGTCATTAATTGGTTCTGGGAAGTGCAATGAGTACCAAACAACCAATAAGTACCAGGACAAAATTTTCACATCAGAATGTGTTGAGTATGAAATTTAACGAGTTTCGAAGCAGTCAGGTACCAAGGTATGACTGTATATTCCTTCTTCTTTTGTTTTTGTTTAACCTCAAGATACACTGTCATTCCCTTCAAGGGTTCCAGTCACTTCGATATTACTAACCAGTTCTTCCTGTTGAGTGGAATTACATAGAGATTAGCAAATCTCCTTTTCTTCCCCCTGCCTTTTAAACACCCAGTCATGAGATTGACATTATTTATAGATTACAGGACACCTATGAGAAGTTGTCTAAACTGGCCTGTTTTAAACTAATGTTCCCTCAAGCCAGACTTAGAATCCTGAGAATACCCAGTAAGCTGATTATTCAATACCACCCACTTTCACCCTCATGCATTCTTAGGTATTATTGCTCAAACTCATCTGCTGTTCCGATTTCAGAAGGAACTCCATGAATGGAAGAATTCCTTAGGGGACAGAAGTCAGAGTTAAATCCTACACTAAATACATGAGCTCATCTTTTGAGAATCCTGCAGAGCAGAGAGTGGCAATTTGCCAACACTTTACATTGACCAGGCAGACTTTCAACATGGTCTATTTCCTTTCCCTTACACGGATTAAATATCTTTAGAATAACCTATTAGAAAATGACAGAGGAGAGAGACCACCCTTATCTTAGCCATAGTTCCAATTTTAAGTAAGTTTACAAAATGAAGTAAAATGGTTAGAGCCAGAGAGAAAATGTTTAAATATGATTTTAAAGATGATTTTCCCCCCTAAATAAAGTGTTGAGATTGGGTGGTAAGGCAATTCTTGGAGCTGTTAAGGGACTTTCCAATTGTGGAATAGAACATACTTGAGTATATTTATTGTGCCATAGTATGATAGTGTTTTGGAAAAGAAGTGAATGTGATTGATAATAAGCTTGAATTTATTTAATTTATGAACTAGAAACTTCTTCAGTATTTTGTTACACAGAGCAGTGCCCTTCTTCCTGCAGAAATAAAATAAATACCAATTAAATGGACAGTTTTTCTTCTAATGAAGTAAGAACTTGTTAACTTCTCCCCCTCAAATCTGTCATCTTCTTTTTATGTAATTTTAAGCCTTCACCCTGATTCTATTTCTCCTACATTCATCCAGCTCTTGAAAACAAGCTAAAAAAGTAGAAATAAGATTTTTGAAGTTTGCTTTATCATTTTTATTTTTAAAAAGTGTTCTTTAAAAAATATTAAAGATGTTCTTTACGAAACAAAGTGATAGAGCAAAACAACTTCCAAAATGAACTCATTTCTCCAGAAACGTTTTTAGTGGTCCCTCTGTCGAGTGGGTCATGCCATGGGAAGAGGCCAGACTCCTGAAATCAGGACACACGTTTTTCCCTGAGGTGTGGAGGCTATCAGTAATATTAGTAACTCACTGCTTAGTCAAATGGCTTGATACACAGGGCAAACTTCTTCAGATCTAGTTTCCGGGCACCAACAGGAAAATGGCCTTTTCCTCTCTTCACGTCAAACTCAAAGTTGAACTAAAGCCCCAGCGCCGACATAGACGTCCCCACTCCAAACAGTCCCAAAGTGCTTAAGAGCACTTGCCCCTGTACTCATCTGAACCCTTCACGACGTCTTGCATTGTCCTCTCAGGGTTTACTATTCTATCTCCTCAACTAGATTGTCGCATCTGACCTTGTGAGAAGAGACTAAATCTTAAACATCTTCTCTCCAGGTGGATACTTTAATGAAAGTTCCCCAAAATGGGGTCCTTAACATCCTATGTCAGGAACATCTGGAAAGTTTATCAAAATGCAGATTCTTAGGTCCCATCCATCTTACTAATCCAGTATTGGCTGTAGTGAGGACCAAGATTATGGATACCAGATTTTGACAACCACAGCCTCCTAGGCACAAGACAGACACTTGATGGCTGGCTTGGATGACGTCCCACGGATACCCCTCAGAGCCCCTCAGAATAAGTCCTTGAGGGCCACAAGGCAGCAGGCTGGGCCTAAGAGCAGAATGTGTGCATGCGTTCATTTCATAGACTTTAATCATGAGCTCATTCTGCTGGGCTTGGGTACGTGGCAGACAGAGAGAAACGGTCTCTGGCCTTGGGGATCGTACAATCTAATCATATAACGGAAAGAACCTGGAACTAGTCCCTTAATCAGTGACTTTTCTTTACTTTTCTTTTTTACTCCTCAGATATTTTCCGAGTAACTTTGACAATATTAATTAGCCAGACTCTGTTGTGTGATGAAGAAGAGAGATAAGGACCCCTTCCCTCTCATAGAGTTTACATTTCAGTAAGGAGAAAAAGAAAATAAACAAGTAAACCAAAACCCCCGAGTTAATCCCAGATTGTGACAATCACAAGGAAGTAAATAAACAGAGTAATGTGTGGAGAGACTGACTGCAAAGGTGAGGGTTAGGCAAAGCCGCTCCCTAAGGTGGCATTCGGACTGAGAATTGATGGAAGGAGGTTTTTTGAGGCATCACTGCAACTGGGGCAGATTGATGAGTCGTGTGAAGTGCACATGCCTAAGATGGACTAATGGTGATGGCGATGATGGTGATGATGATGATGATGGGGTGGTGGTAATGACAACTATTACTTATTGAGCATTTCTTGCATGTCAGATTGTGTGCTAAACGTTTTACATGCTCTGCTGTACTCAATCTTGGCAGGAAACTGAGGAGCTAGATGTTATTACTCCCACTTTCAGATGAGGAAACTGAGGAAGCTCAGAGATGTTAAGTGACTTGCTCAGGGTCACAAAGCCAGTAAGTGGCAGAGGGGGCAATTAAACTCAGTTCTGTATGTTGGGAAAGGCTGAACTCTTTGGCACTAGTGATGGTCCTGTTGGGTGGTGCGAGGCTGCTGCTGCTGGCTGCAGAGGAAGCAGGATGGAACAGAAAGTGCGCAGTCTTGTTATGATGACCAGGATGGCAAACATTAAAAACACGTAATAGTAATGATTTAACACTGTGGAGCATCTGCTCTATGCAAGGCACTGGGCAAAGTACCTTTTTTTCATTAGCTCATGTGATCCTCAAAATCATCCTACAAAATACAGATGACAAAGTGTGGGTTTATAAAGGTTGAGCAACTTGGCCAAGGTCACTCAATCGGTAAATAATAGAACCAGGCTTACATTTCGAGGTCTGGTTCTGAGTCCTGAGTCTCTGCTTCCTGCCGTCCCGATCAAAGCAGCTAGTGCCTGTGCAAGGGCCTGAGACACACTTAGACAGCACGTCTCAAGATAATCAAGCTGCTGCCCTCCCCGCGAGAGCTCGTTTTCTTCTGGCCTGGTTCCTGAGTCTGTGACCTTCTCTTCCTGCCATTTGGGACACTTGCTCTAGAATCGCTGTGCTTTTTCTTTTCCTCTGCTGATTTATGAGAGTTGACAGTTATTGGCAAGTACCTGGGCATGTCACAGAAGAATTTCCCACTTTTTTCTATCTTTAGAATGCTGTCAATCCAGCATTAAATCACCTTCAATCACTAACAAGCCAGTATGGGTTTGTCTGTCATCATCTTTCCATGGGTGAGGAATTGCTGAAGGCAGGACACAGAGAAGCTGAGCGGTGATAGGAGGAAGGCGGCTCTCTGGTTCGGAGACAGCAGTGGGCTCGGGGAGTAAAGTTTCAGCAAGGACTCTGAGAAACAGGGGTGGAGAGGAAGGAGGATGTGGATTCCCCTGGGAAGAAAGAGGCCCCTTGGGATGGAAGACGGGTGGGGAACCAAAGTGAACTTCCCAGTTTTGCCAAGTAAGGGCCTTTTTGCTAGCTCATGTTGAATGAACTATGGCGCCATAACAATAGCACCAGTCTCTGTTATACTTCTCTGTATCACAGCCATGATGGCATCGGATGGCAGAGAATACCAGGTTTAAGATTCTATGTTGGTGACTTGCTTTTTAATTTTGGTTAAAATTTGAGCCTTGCCTCATTCTTGGCAAATCTACTACATTGGGAGTTTTTGACCCCGTTCTGCTTGGGCTATTCTGTGGCTTGGATGGGATTACATGTGGGGGGATGACCTGGACCCATTCCTGTCACCCTCTGGGATGATTTGGGTTGGGATGACTGGGGGATGTCTATATTCCCTGTGATTTGGCGTTGAGCTGGATTGAGCTTGGGATAAAACCTAGAGATTCTTCCCTGCCCACCAACCCCAAAGTCTCTGGTCCCTGTGAGTGTGATTTCCACACCTGCCAACTGGTCACACTTTTTGAAATTCCTATTATCTTTTCAAACTTAAACCTGGGATCTTATATAATCCACAATGGCTTTCAGCTTCACCTTTATTTTTAACTTTGATGTGAAAATTCAGTGTTTGAATCAGTGTTCCATTTTCTTTTCTATCCAGGCTAATTGCATATAATAATTGGTTATCCATATTATATGCATTGAAGCTATTAATAGGTTCATTGTCAAAAGTGGATTAAAACTGTGTTTGTGTAGTATTTTAAAGAATAGTTCTATTTATAAGAATTTTTTGAAAAAGTTGGGAATACCCAGGTGGAATCTCTAATGTGTAAAGTTTGGAAAGGGCAGTAACCCAGGAGTCAGCTGACCTGGACTCTGGTTCTTGCTTTGGAACCAATTAGCTGTGTGACAGTGGACACATCCTCTTGTCTCTTCATCCCTCAGCTTCCTCATTTGCAAAGTAAAGTCATATGTGAAGGGTGGATGAAGGGCACATAGGAGTCAGCATGCTGAGTGTTAGAAGTACCCTTCCAACCATGGCTATTTATTTTTATGAACCTAAACCTTGACCTCCACAAACTTCCCTTTGTGTCATCATCAGAGGCAGCACTTGCCATGAGTCCTCTTATATTTTAGCATCCTGATGTACAGCCTCTATTCTTACTTTTAATCATGATGGCAATCTTTGCAATGGATTCTGTATCCAGTATTGTGTCTCAGGCTATTATTGCTGTTGTGTGACATGTGGGTGAAGAGGTTTCTACTAATTCTTTTAAATTGTAGGACACGTCTCCTCTTCAGGCTTTCAAATTGCAACTTTGAACATAATCTTTTCTTATTAGCCCCGTCTTTGTTGAAGCTTGAGACAGCAGATATTAAAAACCAACCAGCTTTATGCATTGGCTTTTTCTCTTTAAAATCTTTTTGGCAAGCTTCAGTGTGCTCTTATAACCATAACACACAAGAGGGCCATTTTCCCTGTTAATAGAAGAGCTAAAGACCAGGCTGAACAGGTTTGCTGCTGTGCTAATATGAAATAATCTTTGATAACTATAATTAACTTGTATACTCCTGTCATAAGTTGACTCACCAGAACATTCACACCCTGCAGGATTGATATCCTCTTTGAGATGCAAGCAGATGCTTCCAACACTGTCTAGAGCCTCAGGACTGCAGCCTTACGTTCATAGGCATTTATCCTTGGCAGGAGCAACATCTATTTTAGGAAGGTGTCTTGACACTTTACCTCTTGGCTATAGTGTCTCCAAAAATGCACTCAGCAGAACAGTCCTCTCCCCCATGTGACAGTCAGCCCCAGGATGTTCTATGGCAGAATCAGCTGGCTCAAGACCAAAGTAGCTGATCAGCACTGGGTTTATTCTAAGGCTCAAGGAAGATTTCTGATCATTCACTGACATCTTTTTCCTGAACTTCCTCTCCTTGTAGCCACTTCTATTATGCAAAAGGGCTAGAACGCTGTGCTTGGGAATTCAAGCCAAGGTACCATTTGATGAGAATGAGCATATCTCTGGGCTTCATACTTGAGTTCTTCTGAAGATCCTTTGGAAGAAAAATTTTTTTCCTGGTAATCCTGTTGGCTGCATGATTCCTCAGGGAAAGGAGCTTTTCCTCTGCATCAGACCAGGAGGGAGAGTCAGGGAGACTATGTGCTTCTTCCCTTTGCAGCAAAAGTGGGAATCACGATGAAGCATTTAGCAAATGAAACAAATAGCAAATGCCTATTTGACAATACAAGTAAATGTGCACGCAGATAAAAATAAAGGGACTTATATAAAACAAGGCCACAATTCTAGATCTCAGCAAGGTAGAATTATATCAGACAAGACAAATCTAACCCAATGAGAGTAAGTGGAGTCTGAACAGCAGCTACTGGTGAGGAGGTACTTTGATGGGGTTTCTTCTTAGAAGTCTATCTTTTCTGTGTTCTAAAGTCCCAACCCTCTAGCAATGAAGCCACTTTAGTAAGAGAATCCACTGGTTGATGCTAGTGAAGGTCACCAAAAGCATAGCGCTTCAGAGGAAAAAGAGGAGGAGGCAGTTCGTAATGCTGTTTATAGTAAATATTTTAAAATTGCAGAGTAGTCGCTCTCAAGTTTTCTGACATTAGACAATGTTTAATTTGTTTTCAGACACCTTGGGAAAATATTAATTTATTCTTTATAAAATTTTTATTAATCTTTTTTCTAGGCTCATAAATTCACCCCCCAGTGGTTTCTTATAAGTTAATCATTAGAAGTGGTACAAATTAATACACTTCTCTAACATTATCATATGAGAAAGCAGATCTCACCATAACACATGTCCTGAATAAAGAAATCTATACAAATTGTTGAGGATAAGTTCTATGTGCTTGATCATCTTGGCAAGAGAAAAGCAGAAACAAAATAGTTATTAGATTAGTAATATATATTTTTGGAGTTATCAAATATTTGCTGTGAACCTTTGTTGGTGCCAGCAAGACTGGAGGAGAAAAAGATTTTCCTGGATCTGGGAAAGTTTGGACATCTCCCAAGTAACCACATAAAGACCTCCACGTATTGACAGCTCAAAGATTCTAAGAGAGATCATCTGTGCCAAGATTTAGAAAATAATAATAGAGAATCAGGACATTTCCTGAGGATAAATGACCAGCTGGAAGGAATTCACAACATTCACTTCAACCTGGTGCCGTTAACCCACTCGTTGTCTGGGATGGCTGTCAACTGCTCGCCATTTATGCTGGACATGTGCTGCCTTCCCCCCAGACACACAATTGTGTCTGGAGAAGGTTGCATCAGCTTAGTTGTGTGAGTTTCAGAGTTCCATTTAACAGTGAGTACCATTAACAGGGACGCTTAATACTGTAACTGGCTATTGTGGCTGGAAGGACAAAGGGTGGAGAGCTGGCATGGTGCCTCCAGTCTGTTGACGGGGCCAACAATCTCTAAGCTCTATGCCATGCGCCCTGGGGGTGTTCATCGAATCCATAATTTTGAGAGTCTCAGCATTGGAACCTATCTTATGGCAACTTTTTGAAAGTTGTATCAAATAAGTTTTAGAGGAACTAAAAGAAGTGATTGAATTAAATTAGGGAAAAATAGAATAAGAATTAACTGCCTGGTGGTCTTCATAAAAACTAATATTATTACTCCGTAAGGTCTTTGCAATTATACTTCAAAGCCAGGGAGCACCATCAAAATTGCTCTATTTTCATTTAATCACTGATGACATTCTCTATTTGTTATTCTTTTAAAGTGCAACATTTTCCAGAGAAAATGAATAGGAATTCTTATTAAGCAGATAAGCAGAGAAGCAATGTGGAAAAGACAGCAATTTCTAGATGAGATAATCTGTCACTTTAATTACAACATTTACAGTTAAATTGTTTTGATTATTAGTCCACTGCAAAACACAGGGCAATTTCTGTTTTTAGAAATTAAACAAAGCATATTTTAAATGATAGATAACAATTACCCTCCAACATTTTTTCCTTTAGAAATTCCCATTTTTGTGCTTTTCACTGATTAATCTCAAAAAACAGTGTATCTAAGTATAAAAAGGAATATCTGAAGTACGATTACTTAAAAATATTCCACTTTGCATTTAGAATACATTCAGAAAGATTTTTTTATGCATCTTTGACTTGGAGATAGTTTTATATTTAAAGTCTCTACTGAAATGTGTTCAAAAAGAATACATTTAGTCATCCATTGTTTTCATGTCCAAGCTACTGTCAGAAGGAGGGAGTATTTTGTGATATTTCAAGGGTAATTTTTTCATTTTTGGAAAAAATTAATAGAAACTTTATGTTAATGCAGGATCCTTAGCTGACCTTTGATTCTTCAAATGATTGAGTAAACAGATGGCACAATTCTTAGGTTTTCCTATGAGAACGAAAGCATGCCACTTCTAACCAGACTCCGAAGGTGGGAAATTCAGATTGAAATACTATTTACTAAACATCAAGCCTATGTTGTGGACTGCCCTTCTATTGTCTTAGTTTTCACAGAAAATAGGTAAATATGTGTGGCACAGATAAAGGCAGTAATGTCTTGATAAAGTAATATTTGACATGACATATTGTCTTCCTGTGTGGCCCATTTTGGGCTCTGCTCTCTCACCTTATCGTGTTGTGCTTGGTCCAGCTGGGGCACCTGCCCTCTGAGATCTTCATTCTGCCTATGCTCTGGTGGTGGGAAGGTTTGTGACCTGCTATTTTTGGCACAAAGATAACTGAGCTGAAACACATCATCCAGTGGGCAAAAACCTGAAAGCTCTAACTATTAATAACACTTTCTATGAAAAGTCATGAGAAGCCCTCTGCCAATACCTGACTAGAGTGGAAAAAAGGTGTTACTATTTAGTCATAGCATATTCCAAATTACATGGGCTGCATGTATACATTATCAAGTTGAGTCATAGAAGGTCAGACTGGAAGGAGCCTCAGACGTCATTTAGTGCAGTGGGTTTCACTTTGCCCAGGGTTTGGGTGTTGGGGAAGTGGGCAGGAAAGAAGGCTTAGTCCCTTTCAACAAGGATAAGTCAGCTTTTGTTTTATATATTGTGGTACTAAGTAAGATTTCTTCAGGGAAAGAAATGTTCTGCCTTTTTTCTTTTTCCACTAAAATATTTGAGAACCTCTGATCCTGTCTTTTTACAGATAAGGAAATAGAGGCCTAGAGAAATGTTATGTCCTAATTCAGTGTTGCTTGCAAATATGATTTTCTCTAGATTAGAACTTCTTGCTTAGACAGTATATAATAAATGTATCATATTTTTCTTGAAACTTCTTGACTGGAAAGGCATTAACAGAGCATTTGTATGGCCTGTTTCTGTGCCATTTTTTCACTCTTGCAGCATGTGTGAATGTGTGTGGTGTGCTTGCATGCATTTGGCTATGGGAGCTTATTAATGCAACAAGTCTGTAGAACTTAGGGATTAGTTGGTCACCTCAGTAACTTAGAGAATAGTTGTGCTTGAAATACTTCCTTAGTTTTCCACAACATGGCAGGTGCTCCTTGCTGCAGGGAGCAGAGGATACATATAATCCCAAACCTCTTGGTCCATGTTGCCAACCAACGTGGCTTTGATGCTGGTATGGATTGAAGAATTTTGGATATTTGGGGGAGTCATTAATTTAATGAGAGTGTCAGAGTGTTGCAGGGGAGGAGCAATAGGAGACGGCACCCAGATGCCAGTGTGGCAAAGAAGCCCATCCCCATGGTTATAGTATCCCCTTAACAAAATTGTTTTCAACTTCTTCAGAGGTCACAGATGCTAAACCTGGGTATCTAATATTCTTCCTATGTATTGTATTCATTTCAATTTTGACCACCAAACATTTCTGCATGCCCGATCTGTGCCAGACATAGGCAATGAACCATGCTCTTCTGAGTTAACTTAGACGATGATGTTCATATTTCTTCCCAAATGATTATTTAAAAATAGGTTTATTAAAAAAATAGGACTATTAAAAAAGGGTTGAAAACTTAATGTTTATCAGGACAACATTGTAAATGAATGAAATGGGAAGTTTGGGGGAAGTCCTTCTAAGTGGCTAGCCAATTACAATCCATCCTTAAAGTGTAGAAAGGTGGATCTTGACAGATCTAGTTCGAGTAAAGCAAGAAATGCAGATTTTTAAAATGTTGTTTATTCCCATTTTTAAAATGTTGGCAACTAAGTAAAAAACATTTAAAGCCCACCTCTGCGAGCTGCGTCCTGTTCACAGGAGCCCAGTTTGTGACCAGTGCTTTAAACTAACCTTTGATTGTGATCATTGCATTTGTAGTTGACTCTCCTGCTATGTGAAACATGTTGTCTCTGAGTCCACCATGCTGGAAGGCTTCAACTGCACATATGGTTTTGTAGACATATTGTGGCAGCCAATGAATATTAATCATTAGCAGCAGTTTTATCACCACCATTATGCAAGCTTGAGAAAGTAATTGTAGAGCAGTTAGTAGCAAACCTGCAACAGTAATTGTGGGACTATTTTGGAAAATGATGGTCTAGAATTAGATTTCACTCACACACTTAAAAGCAATTATAGGCAGTGAGGGAGAAATATGATTACAGTATGGCCGAAAGGCCGGGATATTTTAAAATAGTTTTGGAATTTCTTTAGATTGAAGAACTAAGTACCTTGCACTCCATGAAGCTTACAGTAGTCCCCTCTTTATCTGTGTGGGGGGCATGTGTTCCAAGACCCCCAGTGGATGCATGAAACACAGACAGTACCAAACCCTTTATATAGTATGCTTACTCCTATACATACATAGCTGTAACAAAGTATAACTTACAAATTAGGCACAGTGAGAGATTAACAATGATAACTAATAATGAAATAAAACAATTATTACAATATACTGTAGTAAACGTTATGTGAATGTGGTCTCTCTGTCTCTGTCTCTCTCTTAAAATATGGTATTGGGAGGGGGGGCAGCTAAGTATAAGGTGATGGAAAGAGAACTCACATTAGGTAGTGAACTGATTATACATCAAGCTGACAATGCACTGTAGAATTGTATGCCTGAAACCTATGTAATCCTTGCTAACAGATGTCACCCCAATAAGTCTAACCATAAAATAAATTTAAAAAATATCTTATTGTATTGTACTCACCTATTCATGTAAAGGAAGCACTTTATGGCTTCTATTTGGCATGTCTGAATTCCCAGCATCCCTGCTCTTGTGCTTTGGGGCCATTATTAAGCAAAATAAGTTACATGAATACAGGCACGGCAATACCTCTACAGTCGACCTGACAACCAGGGTGGCTACTAAGTGACTAACAGGCGGGGAGAGTACACCGCAGGGAGATGCTGGACAAAGGGAGGATTCCCGTTCTGGGCAGGATGAAGTCAACAATGTGAGATTTCATCACATACTCAGCACGGTTCATCATGTGCTAAGAACGGCATGCAATTTAAAACTTATGAATTGTTTACTTCTGGAATTTTCCATGTAACATTTTGAACCATGGTTAACGGCTGGTAACTACAACCCTAGAATGTGAAATGGTGAACAAAGTGGGGGCACTGCCATAGTACGTTTGATAAAAATATATTTTTTGGCCACTTGGTTTCATGGAAACAGGGATCTATTTATTTGCTTGATTAGTATGGCAAGTGCAGCTGCTGCTTCTCTATTACACACAAACAGAAGCACTCGCTTTCTAGATTTTATAATTATATAATAGTGACAAATTTTAAAAGATTATTCCCTAAAGAAAATAAAAATTATGTTTTTAACGAAAATGAATTGAGGCAATAATGTGGATATTAGTTCTAACAAATAAATGCCGTTGCAAGACTGAATGTTGGTGTTTCCCCCAAATTCACATAATGGTACTAGGAGGTGGGGCCTCCATTCTCATGATTAGGTCATAAGTAGGATTAGTGCTCTTTTGAAAGAGACTTCAGAGAGCTCCCTCACTCCTCCTACCATACAGGTTAGAGTGAAAAGATAGCCATCTATGAACCAGGAGGAGGGACCTCACCAGACACCAAATCCTTGCCTTGATCTTGGACTTCCTAGCCTTCAGGACTGTGAGAAACAGATTTTCTGTTGTCTATATCCCTCTCAATCTATGGTATTTTGTTGCAGAAACATGAGCAGACTGAAACCTTGACATTAAAATTTGCAACACCAAAACTGCCCTTAGTCAACATAGAATCAGTAGAGTTAGGAGAAAGCTGAGATAGTCTTCCTGAACTCGTGTTTCTGATGAGTGAACTAAGGCACAGAGAAGTCAAATGATTGACTCATCGCCTCACAGCCAAACAGCATTAGAACCCAAGTCTCCAGTATCAGGTATAGGAACCTACAACATTTATAGATTTAACATATTTAACACTTACAGTTTCAATTACATACCAATGACCTAAAAATCCATGTAGTATTTATAATTTTGCTGATGCCCAGATTTGAATGCATGTGTAGTGATGCTGATAATGTTGAGATGAGTCAGTTCACTGGTGAACGAGCCTAGCTGACCTCGTGCTATCTAATCTCAACCCATCTGTGCTGTTTTCTGCTCTAAAAGGGTCACTTAAATTGTTTGGTTATATTTTATTGCCTGCCTACATCAGGCCCTCAGTAAAATGGTTCTTCAATAAAGGAGTGAATGAATGACTACATTTTTATAGACATAGTTATATATGATACAGAGGTGCTTGCAAATATGACTATTGAAAATCTTTCATGATGTTAGATTTTATAAATTGTTGAGGCTCAATTGTAGTTTGTATTAATAGAAGATATCCTCAGATAAGGAAGTAGAGTCGTCAGTGGTTTCTCCCATGGGAATTTGAACCAGGTTCATAATTTTGTGGGGTTAAAAGATAAGACTAAGTAAAATAAAAGCTTAAAAATATTGATTCAAATCCCTCTAGTTCTAAAACTAGTTCCTGAGATTAAGTTAGGGACCTTTGAAGACTGCATCAGGCTTTTCCAGTAGTTTGTGTCCTGTTCCATAAATTATTGCTTTAGGGATTGAAAAACATTTATGCTTAGATGTTCTATGGTGTAATGTGATCAAGACTCCCCATCTGAATATGCGTGCTTGACTCGGGCAAGGCACTTGGCCTTTCTAATTCCTGGTTTCTTTATAAAACTGATGGTGACTCCTGGCACTAGAGGGTGTTTGGAAGTTCATAGGGAGCCCTTTGGGAGGTTGGGTTGGGCACCCTCCTGTGCTCTTCCTCAGCAGCCTCTCTTTGTACCCACATCAGTGTAGTTGCTCGCTTGTCTGTGACATTCCACATTAGCTCTGAGAAGGGCAGGGGAATGCCTTGCTCTTTTTTGTATCCCACTAAATAAATGCTTATTGCATGACTAAAGTGACTATAATGCAAGTGTTAGGGATTACTATAATTTCATCTAGGGAGTCTGGTTCATTAATTCGATAGTAGTAGGAATTCCTTGACCTTGAGCATGCTCTGACTTCCAGCATTTAGTTTTGACCCCCACAAAAAGGAAGACAGGGAATAATTATAACCCATGTGTAGGGGATTTTGGCATATGGTTTGAATACCCAAATGTTACTGAGCTGGCATTTCCTGAGCAGGGCTTGGGGTTAGCCTACCATCGAGGAAATCTGCACTTTTTTGTACATTTCTAATGGAATGCAGGGATATGAGGACTGACAATTAAATTTGTGAACTCATCCTAGAAAAAGTGTTATGTACCTCACTGCTGAGTATCACTATGGCCACCTTGGAAGCACTCCCCTTGGGAAGCTGTGCACCGATGCCAGTGTCTAGTCCACCCTCCAAAGCAATTTTGGAACTCTTTTTCTGAAATAGTCATCAGAGTTGTTGTCATGTGACCCTTGATGTCCTGAATGTCATAAAAATGTCTTCCTTTCAATATTTCTTTTATTATCTGGGTAAAGAAAAAAGTCATTGGAGGCCAGATCAGGTGAGTAGGGAGGGTGTTCCAATACAGTCATTTCTGTACTGGCTAAAAGCTCCCTCACAGACAGTGCCGTGTGAGCTGGTGCACTGTCGTGATGCAAGAGCCATGAGTGGTTGGTGAAAAGTTGATGTTGTTTTTCTTTTTTTCATGCAGCCTTTTTAGCACTGTATTTTCCCAGGCCCATGGACTGTAAGGGGCCTCGACAGTGCATGGGGATAAAAGGCTTTTGTGTGTCCCTCCCTTTGCTGATAGAGTATGTTAGTGTCCTCTTTCTCCTCGCAAGGCCTCTGTGCTCTTCTCTCTTGCCACATGATAGCTTCTTCCTCTGTCCCACAAAGAGCACATTCTCCCTTCCAGCCTAAGAACTCCCCTCTGTTAGCCAAACCAATACACTCAGCTGAGTGGGGAAAGGAGGGAGTGTGTGTGATTGTGTGTGTGTGTGTGTGTGTGTGTGTGTGCGCGCGCGCGCGCGCGTGTGTGTACATGGTATACAACAAAGAGGAGTCCTCCTTGAATTTTGTACTGGGTCTCATTTTACCTTGTTGCCTTATGTCACTGAACCTATCCTGTCGTAAGGATCATTGTTATGAAGTCTGGCTTCTCAGAACTTTTGTCAAGTTAAAAATAGTAAAGATTATGGAAATTATGGAAGCAGAATTGACAAAGTCCATGGCTCTGGGATTGCTTTTAATGCAATAATGTGTTTACTTGCTATAGTATTTAATCAGTTTGTTCTCCCCAAAGAACAATTTGCAATGGGTTTTAAGTCAACTTAGTAAGTGATCTTTTGTTTATGTGTCTTTTAATTACCCAGATCAGTTTTTCCTTGACTTCAGCTCATCTTAAAAATGATCAGAGGCTGTGCCAGGATAGCGTTTCTTGCTTACTAGCCAGAAAACCACTATATATCTGTTCTGGGGAACTGTAAAAAAAAAAAATTAGAAGGTGTAAGGGAGTGGTTTTTGTAATCACCACTGTTCTTGAGCCCTAACCAGTTTCTACTCTCTCCTAAGCCTAAACGCAAAGCTATATATGTCATGATATAGTATCATACTAGAGATAATTATGTCTGTCTTGAGGACTTGACCCACCAGGTTGACACTTCCTAAGGAAAGTCTGGTGACTCTGGAGCATGAGGCATTTTTGCCTAGGCGTTGTTTACAAAGCTGCTTTATTAAAGACACAGGTTTTTCTAAGAGAAATGCTATGTCCTTGGAATGCCTCAAAACTTTTCACTTTAAGCTAATTGCAGGCTTTCCTGTGGGCACTGAATCAAGTAAATACACACTTGAAACTACACTTATGATGCTCAGTCTTAAATATATCATGTCTGGAAGACATAACATTTTTTGGAGAGCAGAGATCTAGGACAACCACATTCTCATGGTTGCCTCATTACTGTAAAACTTGATCTGAGATTCTGTGATACATGTCCCCGGGGGGTGGGGCAGAGGGAATACTGAACATTGTTATCTATAATTGTTGATAATTGAATCCAGTTGCATAGTGAGTGCATTGTGCAGAAGAGAAAACAACGACCTAGAAAGCATAGAGAGCATAGAGAATATGTAAGTGTCTAGCTCAGGATCCCCCAAAGTTCCATCTGCTTTGATTTTTACCCACTAATGTTTTCCCTACTTGCTCCCTGCCCGGTGCCAGCTCAGCCCTGTCCTGGTTGCTGTGACTAAACCTGACCTGACCCTCCAGAGAGGCATGAAGGAGCTCCGTCCTATACTCAGAGGCTTAGTGTCAAGTCACCGTTCCTGCTGGTCTGGTTTTGGGTCTGCCTTAGACTTCATGTCCCAGCTCTGAAAACTGTGCCCTTATCCAATCTCTGTATCCTTGGTCCATCTTGTTCCCATATGTGTGACAGCTCATCAAAGTCAGCCAGAGCCCTGGTTTCTCTAAAACTGAGTTCTCTCCTAATCTTAATGATTTCCTTTCTAATGCCTGGAGCGTTTCACTAATCCTGGACAGGTGACAGAAACCCTGAATAATAATAATAACCATAGCTAACATATATTAAGCACTTACTATGTACCAGGCACAGTGCTAAGTGCTTTATATACATTATCCTACTCAATCTTTGCAAAGACTTTATAAAGTAGATAGAGTAGACTCTTTTGTTAACTGGAACTGAAGCAACTGGCACTCTCAAGCAACTGGCAAAAAAATTTGAGATTTTGCTGGTTGATTGAGAATGCCGATTGCTTGAGTTTTGGTTAACTGAGAATCTACTTACATTTATCTGGCATCTACCAATCCATACCCATGAGTGCCGGTTAACTGAGAGTCTACTGTAATATTAACAGCCCAATTATAAATAGATAAATGGAGACTCTAAGAAGTTGCATAACTTGTCCAAGATCACTGAGCCCCTTGCTGAGATATAAATGCAGTCACATGTGGGTCTTTCTTCTTAGACATGACACTCCTCTGCTATGTGAGAACCAAACTTTTTTACGCTCAACGCCTGCCTTGACTGCTCAGTGCCAGCCCCTCCTGGATCCCCTGTGGCTCTGCTCTGTATCCTGTTGTACCACCCAGATTCCATGCTGGGCCTCCCTGATGAGGCTTCCTGATACTGACAGGTCTGCAGGACACACCTGTTGTCTTTGCCCAGAGTTTGACACTACTCTGCTTCCTGCAATGTGCGCATTTTTGTCACATGGAGAAAAGTGACTGCCCACCTCACCTAGCAGGGCCACTTTGAGGCCATCCCCCACTGAGCCTGCCCTTTCTGTTATTGTTGATTCAGCTATACCCCGGCTGAACTGGGTAATGGAAAAAGAGATGGGGATTTGACTTGAGACCAACATTCAGATTGTATAAAGACAAAAACACAACATTTAATAATATGAGTACCTTGTTTGCATTTTAGGAAGAAATTAAAACCTATGATGTCACTTTTCAAGTTCACGAACACAACAAGATCCTTCATAAATATTCATGGGTAACCTCATGTTTTTCAAAATTGATTATATTGTAAACATTTTAATTGGTCTGTAAAACTTGCACTTTTTACAGTCTCCAGACTGTGGTAAAGATCATTCCTTATTTTTAATAGCTGCAGTAAATTTAGACCAGAATGACTCAAACCTGAACTCTTAGCCCATTATTTATATTCTGATCAGATTGTGCCTTTGTGTACTCCTGTGTTCACATTCCCAACTGCCTTTTCACATCTACTTGTAGGCCTATATGCTGCATGTACGAGGACTGGCCAGAAAGTATCCAGCCATGTAATATGAAAAATAGAGGCATTTATGGCTGGAATTTTTCTGGACAGCTCTTGTATTTGTACAATGCTTGATACTTGACCCAAATGTCTGTCTTATATGTCAGTCCTTTATCATTTGGGCCACTTTCCACACCTAAATCCTCTCCATACCCAACAATCCTCAGTCCTTCATATTTATACATTTGCTAACCTTTTGCACATAGTTTTATTTACTCTGGCATCTGCATCTCATCCTCTTAACCTTGACCAGTCTTTGCAGTTTCTAGCTAAGTGGGTTTGGGTGGCAGGATTAATCATTCTATGCTTCTAAAACATCATCTATAAGGTGCAGATAATAACTGCTTATGCAAACTGCTTATAAGTGTGACTGGCATATAGGAAGTGTTCAACACAGACTGGCTAAATGTTCTCTCCACTACAGACAGGTAACTCTGATTTAAGAATTGTCTCATGTCCCATTCTCTGTGGGCAAAGAGCCCGGATTGTTGGTGGAATGAGAATAATACCATTTTCAGAGCATACTCTCTGCTTTAATCTCACTATTAAGCACTTAAACTATTTTAGTTAATCTTCCCAATGATCACAGAAAAGCAGATACCATTACCCTTGTTTACAAATGCCAGTCTGGGGTTCAGGGATCATTTATTAACCCTTGCTTTTCAAAGACTATGTCTCTGAACACATCCACCACCACCTTTGTGCTGCTTGCAGTGGCTGGTGTGGCTCTGGGTCAGCAGTGTGCCCTGTGGGTTTCCATGTGAGGCAGATCAGTGGAGCAGGAACAGTCTCGGGGCACACTGCAGGAGGCTTGCAGTGTTTTGGAGGAATGTAGGAAGTTCTTGGCAGTGTGATTACAGAAGTGTGTATACCTCATGAGTATTTTCTGGGAAAAAGAGAGAGACTATGGAATGGTGAGCAATGTGGGATAATGTTCATAAAAACAGGATGATTTTGTGAAAATAACTTATTTAGTTCAGTTCATGGGATGAATAATTAAGGACATTTGAAAAGGGCTAGAGATACCTAGCAACTTCCTGATATGAAAGAGAGGAACTGGGCGACAGGAATTCTTAGAAGCTGCCCATAGTCATTTCATTGCAGTGGCCCTGCTAGAACCCTGCATCCTGAAGTTGTCCAAATCTTTTCTTCAGGATTGGGGAAGAGTCTGGATCAAGTGTTTCTCAGGTACTCTGCTGTGTCTCTGATGGGGGTAGTGACAAGGCAGGGAATGGTGGGGTGACTTGGTTCTGTTTCAGGACAAGTCCTGATATTAACACTTGTGTTAGATAACTGGAGAGGAATATGCAATAGAAGATATAACCTAAATGTTCAATTATCTCACACTTGCTGCTATAGGTTCTAAAGAGAAGAGGACAGGGAGTTCCCTGATGGTGTAGTGGCTTAAGGCTTCAGCGCTGATGCTGTCAGCGCTGCGGCCTGGGTTCGATTCCCAGTCAGGGAGCTACCCACATACCAAAAAAAAAAAAAAAAAAAAAAAAGAGAAGAGGACAGAAATAGGGACAAATATACCCTATTTATTACTATGGAACTATGGTTTCAAATCCCAGTGGTTGGTATGAGCTAAGTTGGAGCATTTGTCAGCTGTGAGCATGCCCTTGCTTGTCTAAATTGAAATGGAAGATTAAAAGCTGAAAGATACATTCAAAGTAAACTAAGTCTAAATAAGAGCCAAGAAAGCATAATCCTAAAGATGAATGTGAACATGAGAGAATGCTGTGCTCATGAATGAGAAAGAGCCTGATGTTGGCCTTATTGAACTCTCCAGCTTCCACTGCTGGACTTCCTTTCATGTAGGATTGCCTCAGCATAATGTTGGCATGCCCCCTCCTCAGTAAGTAGTGAGCCCAGGTGAGAGAAACTTTAAGCTTTTCTTAGCTACTGAAACATGCCTAAAACACTAACTAGAGGCATTCCTAGAGGTAACACTCGAGGGGCTGGAGATTCTAGTGGATTACAGTGGTTTCCCAACATTTTTTTTTTGCAGTAAAAACTTGTTTCACTCATAAAAATTATGCAGAACTCTAATATGTAAACTCTTAAACATGCATTTTATTTGTATAAATTTATTATATGAACTCAAATGTAGTGAAGTTTTGCTACACATTCTTTACTGGATACATAACAATGAGAGGGTAGGGGGAATAGCCACTCACTCAAAAGGAGCCTGCAACCCAAATTTCTGAAAGAAATAAAGAAATCAAAGTGCAGTAATACAGTTACAAAAGTAACAAACCTAACATGAGTTTACTTCATAAAAGTAGTCTGAATAAGAGTGATATAGTTGTGTTTAGAACGCTTGAGATAAATGAAAGAATGGTTTTTATTAAAAAGGGCAAGAAATTATGAAACAAGATCTGGTAAAAATTAAAAAGAAGTTTAAAGAAAAAATAAGAACAGCTAATAAAAATGGAGAATAGACTAAAAGGCTCCAAAATATTTTTGCTAGGCATTCAAGAAGAATAACATAGAAGTTATGGTGGAGAATCAATATTTCAAAAGATGATAGTTAAAAAGTATCCCAGAATTAGGCTGACCAGGTGTTCTGTTTTAAAAAGGACAGAAAACAATAGTACTGTCCTGTTTCAAATGGTATATATGGGCGGCCTACTGACACCTTGAATTTAGCCCAGGAAGATTAGGCTGGCCATATGTACCATTTGAAACAGGACAGTACCATTGTTTTATGTCTCATTTAAGATGGTACATCTGGTCAGCCTACCCAGGATTAAAGAAAAACATGAGTCCTTGAATTAAAATGGTAAAAAGTAGCACAGACTGGTAATAATTTTCATCATCTCAAAAGATGCAGTAAAAGCATTTGATAAAATTTTATAAAAATTCTTGATTGTGATTGTTATAAAATAGAGATAAGGTGGTGTAGTGGCCAGGCTTTGGTGCTGTCAACGCTATGGCCTGGGTTCGATTCCCAGCCAGGGAACTACTCACATAAAAAAAAAAAAATAGAGATAAGAAGGGGATTTCCTTTCTCTAATAAGTTTATCTGCCAGACATCTGCAATAAACATCATTCTCAATAGTGAGACCTTAGAAACATAATCATTAAAGTTAGAAAGAGTTCAAGGATGCCATTAGTCAGTATTTCTTTTCAACATTGTACTAGAGATTCCAGCCAATGAAATAAGAGAAGTAAAAGAAAAATGATTAAACAGGAAGAGAACAAATTATCCTTATTTGCAGGCAATAGAATTTACTACCTGGAAGAGTGAAAAGAATGTTTAAATTAATTCTTAGAAATAATAAAAACTAAAAATAATAAATATGTTAATTGGCCATAAAATCAACATAAAAATATCAATTATCATTCTAGAACAAATAGAAAATGGAATAGATTGAAAGATCCTCTTTATTATAAAATGAGAACCAACAATAGAAGGTAGAGAGAAATAAATCTAATTAAGAATGTGCAGAATCTTCATGGAAAAATTACAAAACATTGAGAGACACAAAAGAGTGAATAAATGGAGAGAGATAATGTACACGACTAAGATAATTCACTATTATAAAGATGAAAGTTCTTCTCAAAGTAATCATATATTTACTGTAATACTAATAAAATGTTATAGAGATATTTTGTAGTACTCAATCCTAAAATTAACATTAAATAGCAAATTGTGAAAATTAAGAAAATTGTGAAGATTGACAATGAGAGGGGAAGATGACCTATTAGATTTCAAGGCTTATAATACACTGTTACAATTAATAATTTGACCAATCAAACAGAATGCCCACAAACAGACCATGTGAATGTATGATAGGGATTATATTTTTCTATCAGTAGAAGAAAGGAGAGAATATTCAGTAAATCTTGCTTGGACAGTCAGCCACATGTGAAAACATAAATCCTTACCTTACACTATACAAAATCATTTTAGGTATACACAAGACTAAAATATGAAGTTAAAAAAATAGGAAGTTTTAGATAAAAGATCAGAAAACACTGGTATAACCATAGAATAGGGAAGAAATCCACAAGGATGAACGATTAGGATGATATACCTGACTACATTAAAACTTAAAATAAATGTTTAAAGAAAGAAACTATAAAAAAGTTAAAAGACAAGTCACAGAGTGGAAGAAAATACTTGTCATGCATATAACTGATAAAAAATTATTAAAGGGGCTATATAAAGCACTCTTACAAATTAATAAGCCAAAGACAGACTACCCAAAAGAAAATGTGCAAAAGAAGTAAAAAGTTAATTCTATGAAGGAGTTAAAATAGACAACAAACATAAAAACATGCTCAAACTAATTAGAAATTTAGGACATACGAATTAAAAGAAAAGTGAGATACAATTTTATACCCATCAGATTGGCAAAAGGGAAGAATACTAAGTTCTGTGGAGGATGTGAGGCAGTTGTAACTCACACAATGTCGAGAACATGTACTATTAGGGAGAATACTTTTGAGAGTACCATGGCAACATCTCATAATTTTTGTATCCGAGTATTCTCTATGAAGCAACTAATCCATTTCTAGATATACTCCTTAGAAAAACCTTATACTTGTGAACAAGGAGTCTTATTTGTTGTTGCATTGTTTTTAACACGGGAGGTTCATGTCCTCACTATCTATCAACAGGAGAATGAATAAATTGTGATATAGTCATAGAGTGCTAATGAATTAATTAGAACCATGTGCAACAATATGAATAAACCTCAGAAACGATTGTTTAGTAAAAAAAAGTAAAAAAAGTAAAAATCGTTGTCATATATGTAAAACATTCAATATATATGTTACAAAAACATTACTATATCTAACTATTATATTACTATATATAAATTATAATTACAGCTGTATAAAAATGAAAAACAATATATTATAGAGATTTTCTCTGGAGTGGGAGGAATTGAATAGGATTGGGAAATAACATGCTGGAATTTTCAACTGTATCCATAATATTTTATTTCCAAACAAGGCAGAGCATAACAAGAGGCAAAAAGGACAAAATCTTCAAGAATGTTCTTTGTTATTTTCTATAATTTTAATAAAATATTAAACTTCAATAGTGATATTTCTTAGTTAAAAATAAAGTACAACATTTGTTTATAAGAAGGACTTTCAATGAAAAAAGTGGACTCTAAGTAAAAGCCTTAATATGTCTCTGTGTAGACTGATAGGTGGACCCTGATAGGTAGGTAAAATCAAAATATGGTGCATTTTACCTGCAACATCATAGAGTACTGATTTTCCAAGTACGTGAGTAATTATTATGCTAAATTCCAATATATAATAGGCACCATTTTTTTTAAATACATTTTTATTGATAGACTTTTTGGGGTGACATCTGTTAACATTTTTAATGTCATTTATTTCATAAGAATGATATTATGAAATGAATATCTATGACTATGAAATATATAAAAATGAATATAGTAATTAAAATGTAAAGAGAATGTGTAAAGAATTCCCATTATCAGTAGGAAAAAGACGACAACACAATAGAAAATTTCTCGAAGAGGATACCTGAATGGCCAATAAATATATGAAAAAGTGCTTAACCAATTAGGTCAGCAGTGGTGGCGGTGGTGCGGATCATATATGAGGGCTGTCTGGGAAAAAATCCAGCCATCAGTGCCTCTATTTCTCAATTACATGGCTGGATACTTTCTGGACAGCCCTTGTATATCCTAGTTTGCCAGTAACAGACAGTCCCAGTTTACTTCCTAAAGTTTTGAAAATACTTCCCTTTCGCTTTTGGTTTAGATGGTACATTTTGTGGTTGTCCTACCTATCAGGGAAGTACAAATTAAAATCACAGTGAGATACCACTACACATCACAATTCAGAAGACTGGCAGTGCTGAATGTTGGGCCAATACTGACACTTACGCCTGAACGGCAGGAAAGGGCTCCACGGCTGATTGATCTCGCTTCCACCCTGGAGCCCACTTAAGGAGGTGGGAAGGGGTGACTGACTGTTCATGCCCAGCATGTGCTATCCTCGTTTAGGATTTTTAGAGCCTTGTCCCATGAGGTGGGCCAGGGTCTGAGTCTCCGCTCAAAGTTACGGGAGCTTTGCTGGAGAGTCTGTGTTTCAAGGCTTCTCTAGCTTAGTTTGCAGTTTGTGATACGTACCAATTAGCAAAGTGCTTATGGTTAAGTATTAACTCAGAATGGAGTAAAACTTTGTTCAAACATGATATATCCCCTTTCTGTACTTAGAAATCAGCTGAGTACAGAAATATTGATTGCTAGGAAGAGGGTATCAGATGCCTTATGTGACGCTTCTCTTCCTCAGACAGCAGAAAGAGGAACATCATGAACAAAGGAAGTCTGTGAAATGTTCTTCCTTGAGGCTGCCTCTAACTTCTTCCTATTTCATTCATTTCTTCATGGCTGCCTGGTCCCCTTACAAGAAAAAGAGGGACTGAGAACTCAGACTTTCTTATTCTTTGGCCTAACACTGAGGTCCTTCTTCTTCTAAAACCCAAGAGAAATGACATGCCCTGGCCTCCAAAAAGCCCTCTTTCAAGTTACCAAAAAGAGTCAATCCAATCTAATAATCTCAATGACTTTCTGGTTCTTCATTCAAGGAGAGCCATATATTTTATTTTATTTTAATTAAATTGCCAGAGTCAAGGTCAAAAAGTCACCGGAGACTCCCAGCTACACAGTATTTTCTTCATTTTGTGGGTCTAAGTTAGACAATGAACATGCCTTCAATTGGCGTGTGTGGTCAGAATGGATTCTTGCCCGACTTCATCACACTTTCATCAGACGTGCGCAAGGCCTCAAGGCCTCGGTGTCTTCTGACCTGCTCCGTTTGTGACTGCCTTTGCTTTGATGCCTGCCGGTTTATTAGCCAGCCCGGCCACTCACCAGGAACCTCAGCGTTGGGAGCCCTGTGCCAAAGTCACAAGGTGCTCTTTCCTTCACATAAGGCTTTTGTTTAAATAGTTCTGGAGCAAACCTGTCTGTCAAGTCTGATTCCGTGGGAGAACATATTTGTAAGACAAAGCAATGCTGCGGCCTACCAGGAGGCCTATGACTCGCACAGTGAATTATTCACTCCCAGGCCTTGCAGGACATGCCAGGTCACTGATGCTCACAGCAGGAGTGAAGCTTTCTTCATTACTAGGCTTTGGTTTGCTGTCTTCAGAGAGACCCTTGCTCCCCCTTCATTGCCCCTTCAGGTTTTAACAAGACATCACATTCTTTTAAACTTCCCCTGGGCAGCAGAGGTCCCCTTCCCTCTCTTTCTTTTTCCGACAACGCAGAGGTACCATAATAGATGGAAAGCTGGAGCAGTTGTAAATTGCAGCAGTTAATGTCAAAGTGATGGAGCAGTGATCAAATGAAGTTCATAACCACACAATGCAACCTGAGGGTGGAATGCTGTTTCAAACATTTCTAATGACAGGGTTATAAAATCGTAAAAGAGGAGGCTTTTATTTTTCCTCCAGCAATAAAAAGAATTCACGTGGGTGACCAAAGCTATGAATGAGGATGAGACTGGACATTGGTTTGGGGGAGAGCACTGATTTGGGAAGGTGGCACCCTAGTGAGAACTTCAGCACGGGGACATCCCGGAAGTTAGGGTTTTCCCTAGCTCCCTACTTCCTGGTTTCCTAACCTTGACTGCAGGGACAACAGAGGGAACGTTTGCTTGTCTAGAAAACCAATGGTGGCAAATTGCTGAGCTGCCTACTTAGCTCCAGCATATAGCATAGTCCATTTGCAGAATATAATGAGGGACAATGTCACACAATTAACAGACAGGAAAACATTTAAAAACCTATTACACAGGACGCTATGCAGCTGACTTCCAGCTGCCTATTCAGCTGCAGACAGCAGAAGAAAAAGTGATCAGAGGTAGGAAAACATCACAATAGAAAGTCACAGAATAATATTTAGCACATCCCATTTTTGCTTCCATATAGAAGGGAAGAACAGAGCCATCCATGTTTAGCTTATTGTATTTCTCCCTTCCAATGGATGTACATGGTATCCGTGTGCTAGAGAATAACATGTTCAGAATGATTTAGTTTCAGGGAAAGGAAGGAAGTGCTACTCCATGGCAAGAGTAGTGAAATGAGATAAATGCCAAAGGCCACTCTGTAAGAACAATCAGGGTGTCCGTCTTCCACAGTTGGAGGAGCCTCTCTCAGCTGGTCTTACACTGTCCACGCACGCTGCTCCTGGTGTGCGTCATTAATGTCCTAGGCAGGGGAGTGAATTGACAACCTGTTCTCAAGTAGGCCCACTTGTCTTTGGTGATGAATCTTATAAACGTTGAAACTGTCCTTTGTGAAACAAACATTTCATTTAAGTCTGGAAATAGCCACTAAAATAACCGAGCCTGTAAAATATAAATATTCACATCAGCCTGTAAAGATAAACATATATGAAAGTATATAAAGTACACAAAAGAATGAGTGAAGTGTATAGGGCTTGTCTACAGAGCATTGAAAATCACATGCAACTGGGTAATTCAGACAAGAAGCTGTGGTTTGCCCTTAATTAGCCGAACAATTCAGGGCCTAGTTGAGCTATTTTTGACGGAATATAATTAGGGTAGTTCCCTTTGATTGTGTGGACCTGGGTAGGTAATATGTTAGAGTTCAGTTCCTCTCATTTCAAGGTGTTTGTGTAGGACAAGTATTATATGAAGCAGAATATGGTTCCTGGAGGATGCCAGCATTCACCCACTAATTGACCCGCTAAGAACCAGCAGCAACATGCTCTCCAGTTGTGGTCTGGAGGCTGAGTGAAAATAAATGCCCACACTAGGGTCCTATTTAGATTTGTCCGATTAAAAAAGCCATATACAAAGCTGAAGACACCCACAGTAGTTGCAAGTTAATGCTCGCTGGCTTCGTGCAGGCAACTCCCCAGCATCACTCAGTAAATGAGAACTCAGGCATAGCGGTGCGCCCTGCCACTGCCAGAGGGGGACCAACCAGAGAAGCCAGCCGCGGTGCGGTGGCAGGAGCACTGGTCTCAGAGCCACACGGCGTGGGTTCCAAGAGCAGTTCTGCTCTCCTCTTCCTCTGACCCTTAGTCACTTCTGGAAGCCGGACCACGGTTTCCTCATATATGAAGTGGAGGAACTAATGTGGACCTCACGGATGTCTGTGAGGTAGACCAGAGATAAAGTTTGAGGCAGTACTCCTTATGATCCAGTCGTTGGAGAAGGTGGATGTTTGCCACCATTTATGGGTGCCATCGTGGTGGGGATTTGTGTCAGGAGAGGACCCAGTGAGACCAGGGCTATATTGCTCCCTCCAGGTACTGTCTTGGCTCCAAAGAACTGGTCTTCAGGCAGTGGGAAAACACCTGTGTCTCACTGTGGGGCTGGGGTGCCCTACTTGGGAAAGAACAGATCTTTAATAATGTTTTTAATGACAGTGCCCTTCCAATTTAGTGAAGTCTTCACTGAGAGCAATTGGATGCCTCAGGCCTTGGGAAGCAGAATTAGCATATAGCTTTTAATCTTAAAGAAGAAGGTGCCTTAGTTCGCACCCACCCAATGCGCTTGTCTAGGCCTCCTGATACCCTGCGTTCGGGTAATCATATTAAATGGGGGAATGAAACCCCTTCTGCCTGACCCAAAATGCCCATGCTGAAAGGCAGCAGGGACATCAGAAATTTCAGGCTCTAAAAGTCATGCTTAGGTACAGCTTTATATGCTTCTTCCATTCTAATTACAGAGGTCCTCTGTGGGTCATGAGACAAGAAATAAGAGGTTTAAAGAGCCCCTCAACAACAAGGGGCCCAAAAATTGGATCTGAAGAGCAAAACACTTAAACAAGCTCTGTCTGAGGAGTGAAGGTTAAATCACCCCAGGGACGAACCAACTCATTCTGAAGCAACTTCCTTGGTCTGGAGCCAGAGGGCCAGATGCCCAGTGCCTGTGAACACACAGGATTTAAGACAGACTGCTGCACTCCAGAACCTTCTGTGCCTTTTAGCTCAGTTTTGGAGAAGTTTTATTCCATAAATTGTATATTTTGAAAGGCAAACCTGTGACCTACTGGGTCCTGGACACAGAACTTATGCTTTAGAAAAAGGAACTTGATCCAGTAATAAAATGCTTTGAGATTAGCCCCATCAAAGAGATAAAAATCTTAAATTGTGAGCACCATACGAGTTTTAATTTTATTTAATCATAGACACATTTCCTGCTGTAACTTTTTAAAGATGGTCTACATTTGAAAAGAATTAGGACAATCCTGTATCTTTGATCAACTCAATGTCTCTTTAGGGGAAAAGATTTAACACTCTGGTTTTTAAACAGAAATATAAATATGCATCAGCTAACAGTTTTCCAAATTAGGCAGCATAAACTTTATAATTTCATGACATCCAAATGAATAGGAGGCTTGTTTTATGCTTAGAAGTGATTGTCTTTGAACTAAACACACTTGAGTGGGGGTTTTTGTGTGTCATTATTTTTGACAAAACTTGTCATTAGTTTTAACTTTGACCGGGTTGTAATGAGGAATTTGATTGTGCAAGTTGCTCTACTGTTTATCTATACCAAGATTTAATTATTGCTTTGCAGGTCAATCATCACCATTTTAAGTGAAAAGAAATGGTCTTAACCCATGGGATGATTCCCACAGAGTTTATTACATGGAGTTAGACCATGACATCAGATGTGTAGAAAGAGTGGGCAAAGTTCTAGGGTTAAGAGTGCAGTGGGACATCCAGCTACTTGGGGGAAAATGAAAGTACAAGGTTTTTTCTCTTACAGAAATATAACAGGGGAGATGGGCTAGCCAAAGACTATATAGGGGCCGAAGAGGTCATCATATGGTGTCCCGAAAGAGTCCTTTCTCTCTGTGTCTCCCCAGTAACACTTTTTGAAACTTCTGCTATTGAAGAATCCATTACAGTGAGAGGCACCAATGACCTTATGTATGGTAATTATTTTATTGTATGGCATTTCCTAGGTATTGCAGGATGTTTAGTATCTCTGACTCTCTCCTTTCAGTTAATTTGGCAACAACAATGTTTCCAAAATGTGCAAGAACTGCTAAATTCATTAATCAGCTTAGCAGAGAGCTATGCATGACCCAGACAGAAAGGCCACAGAAATTTTCTTGGCGAAAGAGAAAAGAGGGAAATTACAGAGCACGTGATAGGTCATGTCAAGAAGAAGAGGTGCTAAAAAGATCTGTGGAGGGAAACTAGCAACTAACTTTGCCTACTAGAACTTGGCTGAGTGTGCCCCTGTTAAGTGAGGAGGGGAGTAGGAAATAACGATTATTGAGTGTTTTCCATGTGCCAGTATTTTGTAGTAATTATTTAAATTAATCACCACTACTCTGTGAATTAAGTATGCGCTGCCTTTACCTAAGGGACTTGAATCAGAGAGAGCTGACTGTGATAAAGCTGGGATCGAAATTCCAGACCACTTAAACCTTATCTCTTTTTAAAAAGTTGAACTCATTATGAACTCATTGATTCCTCTACATTCCAAGTGTTTTTCTTGTCATCCTGGGTGTCCAAGGTTGCATGAGCAAATAAAAAAAGGTAGTGGTTTTGTTCTATAACCTAGAAAGGCCACCTGTACTATGAACTTGGTAGCACATAGCCACACAGGGCATATTATACTGTGTACCTCTCACTCCAATGCCAATGAGGGATACATTTGCTTAGTGCTTGCAGCAACAATTATTGCATACTTTCTGATAACATTAGGCTATACTTTACATACCATGATGACCATAATTTACTTTTCTGAAGCTCATAAAACTGAGTTGTTCGATGACTATTGATAGGATATTAACGATACTACTGATGGACTGGACCTTGAATCTAGGGAAAGGTGGTAGAGACTGGGTAGGTGTTTGCCTGACTTATTTCCCCTTCTACCAGGACACACAGCTAGGTAACATTCTCCAGCCTTTCCTGCAGCTAGGTGTCACCATGAGCAGGATTTTGGCCAATGGAACATGACTGGAAGTTATCGTGTATATATATCATTTGCAGGCCTGACCCATAGAAGCCTCTCTTGGGATCCTCCACTCACCTTCCTCCTTGTCTGTTGGGTGGATGTCGACATCAAAATGACCTTGGAAACCATGTGCTGAACATGGCAAACCCTTCATCACCCCGGGTCCCTGTGAAGCAAACTCATCTTTTAGCCTCTCCCATAACTGATACGATTTTATACGTTAAGCTGAGTCCATTGATGTGCTATATCTGGCTTGTGCTAACAGGCAGAAGTTGATAGTTAAATTTGAAGGAGTTTTGTAAGCCAGTTGACTGGCTGAAAGCGTTACGATTGAAGTATTTACAATATAGACATTAGCATATGCTACCACGCAGGGCTTTTATTTTGGGAAGTCGTTTTACCGGTACACCAATGGCTAAGCCACTGAGATGTGATTGTATACAGGTAGCATTATGATAATTAATACATATACTGCTACCCAAAATGAGGTTCTGCCTTAACAATGCCTAATAGATGTATAATCGGCTTCTGCTTGGGTGGAAGGTGGTAAGAGTTGGGCATCAAGAAAATGAATGTCAGAGACTGGAAGAACAGAGACACACAGTGGCAAAACATTGGGTAAAACCATTATCTGTGATGGTGTGGAAGGCTGACTAAGTACTCCTGTAGCCTGTACCTCTTGGGGAAGTGGTTGGAAAACAATGGTAGGGAATATGTATTGTTTATTACTGGCTGTGATTAAAAAGTATTAAGAAATAAGAGATGAACTCAGGCATGGACTTGCTTATGAAGAGGAAGAAACTTAAAAAATACGACGACTTGTAACATTGGACAAGTTTACTACTTTAGGATTCCAAGTTGTAGTAAATGGGACAGGAAAAGCTTTTGCATACCCAAGGCTTCATTCAAAAATGAATCTGTTGGTTTATTTATTTTTATTTAAAAATTTAAAAAAATTTTATTGTCATAGTTGTTAAGATGTGAAGTGTTCGAATACATGTAAATTGTGTGTTTCCTTTTGAATCCATTGGAAAGCAAAATTATCTCTCCTGGTTTGCTCTCACCACAGTACTTACTGTTCCAGTTATTCTTTGCTGTTAATAAACCACCTCAAAACCTAGTGGCTTGCAATAACTGCAATCATTTATTTGCTCACGAATCTACAGTTTGGGCAGAGCTCGGCAAGGCAGGCTTGTCTCGGCTCCATGCGGTGTCAGCTGGGGTACTTGACTGAGGCAGGAGGATCTGCTTCCGTGATGACTCACACACCTGGCAGTAAGCATCAGATGATGGCTGGAAGCTTGGCTAGAACTGAGGGTGGGGGGTTTTGCTTCCACCCCACATGGCCTTCTTCATGGTGCTCTAAGGGAGAGCCAGGTGGAAGCTGTATTGTGTTCTATAAACTAACTTGGAAAGCATGTAGCACTGCTGCACCTGTACTCTGTTATTCAAAGTAGTCCCAAAGGCCTGCCCAGCTTCACGGGGGGAGAACACAGATTCTACTTTTTTGTCAGGGGAGTGACAAGCTCCTAGAAGTGCATGTGGGTGAAAAATATGGTCATGGCTGTTTGCTATACTTATTCTGCTGGGAAGTGAGAGAATTGCAGGAAAATTCATTTAAGAACTCATTTTGTTAATGATCAAGAAGAATTTGATATCTCAAAATGATGCTTTAAAGTTAGTGCTAAACTTTCTATTAGTTTAAGACAGACTGAAACTTATTATCCAGGTAATAGCCAGAACACAACCTGTAGGAAATGGAGTCCTGAAGAGGTGCCCAGAGATATTTGGAGAGGAAAAAAGGAATTATTATTTAATAAAACAGAAGTGCGCGGACTCACGGTCATCCATTTATGCAACAAACATTTGCCTGAAGACTTCTATGTGTCAAGCACCATTCAAACTACTGAAAAGATAAAAACGAATGCTTTATTTCTGCTCCCAAGGGAACTAAAGGTGGTGCTGGGGGTGTGGGTTGGAGGTGAACAGAGGCATTTATGTGTTTACAAACTACTGCTACAGACCCAATGAAACAGACAGGAACAGTGCTGGAGGAGTATTGAGGATGGCAGAATGTCTTGTTCTCCTTGGGATAGTTGTGAAAGGTGGAGGAAATTTGTCCTGAATCTTTACTTATTGAAGATCATGAGTCAAGTTCCCGGCAGAAGCAGAGCTGCTGACCTAGTTTTCCTGACTCAGAGTCAGAGATCCTTCTATGACCCCCCACAACTTTTATGTTCAATTATGTTGTGCAGATTGTAAGTACACCAGGAGTCCAGCTGTTAAAATTTTTTGGGGGGGACATTACGTTGCTCTCTAAATTCCAAAAAGATACAGGTCAAGGTCTTGATTAGACATGTTAACAACAGATGGGGAGAGGAGAAAGACAGACGAGCCTCAGATTAAGTGGAAATCTCATTGGCTAGAAGAGTGTCAGTGTCCTCTCTGACTGCACAAGAGCTGCTACCAAGATACCACAGAGATTTTCCCCCCCATTTTGTTGCTTTTTTCCCTTATTAATATTCCAAGAGAAACAGTAATAACCATCGTAATAGCTAAAAGGTGGATGGGAAATAATAAAGAAAGGACATAGATAAGTTGCCAGTTCAGAAATCAGGAATTAACTAAATAACGACATGCATTTTTCACAGGAACTCATATCTGCATGGTCCCGAAAATAGTTAACCCTGAATATTTAACACAGATTTTTTTCTTCTTCTCCATCTCTTATGAGTTTTATATATTTGGCTCAGGGTCCTTGGTCTGACCAAGATAAAGAGCAGTGGTTACTAAACTATACTCATATTTTAGTAAAAAACCAAGGATATTTCTGCTTACCTTGTAGATATCTAAAAATTCTTAAAATGGAAAACTTTTAAATTAAACTTATCTTTTATTTTAAAAAGTGGCATGCTGCTCATGAAGTGAACTTAAGAGAAATGAAGCTAATTTAAGAGAAAAAGAGAGATACTAGTAAATGCAACAAATGATACCTGGGCTTGGAAACACTGAAAATACGTGCACTCCCTAGCATATGGGATAGGAGACGTAAAGCTTTAAGAAATTATGGAGTCGTCACACTTCTCGCATCTGGAAACTTTACTTAGCTTAAGTGTCTACTTTCCCAAACCTTCTCTTAACGTGATCTTCTGATGAGCTGTGCTCTGGTCTTAATCACATTTCACCTACTGTACCAAGAGCTGAGAGGTATGTGTCCTTACTTGATGTGCCTTTCTAAACTTGTGACAGCTCATGGACATCAGAGCACAGCCCATCTCAATAACCTTCTTGCTATAAATAATGTGACTTTGGAACAAGATGGCAGTTGCTGGGCAGGTATGAAAAAAATGCAAATTTTAATAGAAAACTATTTTCAAATGCATTTCACAGTTTATACTGAGTGAGAAATGCTTAATTCTCACCATGTGAACTTCCAGATTGCTATGTTGAGTGGTGCAGATGTAGCTGTCTTGGGAATCTTTGAAGCCAAAATTCAGCTTTTACCTCAAAATGTCCTACTTTTATAATAACATATATGAGAAGCAGTGATCTGTCTCAGCATCATGAATAAGTTTTCCATCTCTGCTGAACCCATGTGTTGAGCGGCATAGCATATGTAACATCATGCCCGTTTGATTCTAAAAGTCTGCACTGGAGTTAGTGGAAAAAAGGTTTAGTCCTATCTGGCAGCTATTAACTCACAAGGGCTATTGGATTGTAAATCAGATGCAGAAAGTATTTATTTAGTAGTGTAGTGGATTTGAATTCTATAGTACATATTATGTAGAGATGTTTGTGGTAGGATGGTATCCAGAAAAATCCTGTAACACTCAATCGATTAATTGGTTGATTGATTCAATGACATCTTGTTGCTTTTGGGATGAAGACTAAAGTTGCCCGTACAGGGTATGAGGCCCTGCAGGGTCTCTCCAGACTCATTTAACCTCACTCTTCCCTCTCTGTCTGTGAACCAGCCTCACTGGAACTAGTTTCTGGAATGTTGCATTCTCTATTCTGCCCCAGGGTCTTTGCACTTGCTGTTTCCTCTGCCTGAAGATTTCTCTCCCTTATTATTCATCCTCTACGTTTCAACTCAAATACCACTTCTGCTGAAAAGCTGTCCCTTACATACCATTGTACACTTTATTCACACTGTAACTTCATGGTGCTTATACAGTAGGTAATTATTCAGTTACTTTTGTGACTATTTGATTGGTATCTAGGTCCTCCACAGGACCCCATGAGAATAGAGACAATATTTATTTTTAGCATTATATTCTCAGTGTCTAGTATAATTGGCTTAGAAAAAAATGCTCCCCATTTGTGGAATGAAAATATTGCATCAGACAACTAGTGGACTGTCTGCTATGCAGTAAGCTCTAAGTAAAGATCAGCTATTAAGTTGGTCTTTCGAAATACCAGAATCTTAAAAGTATGCATACTTTTAATATTTTTTTCTCTTTTCCTTTATGATTGGCTATTTTGATTTTACTTCACACTTGTAATAATTTCCTGAAAGAACCTGGGAGGCCACTTCCTCAGTGCCTCAATTTTCTTAAGAATGGGTTGATAGAATGGGTTGTACTGGGCTCTAAATGTTTCCTTCTTATGAGTGTGTAATTATTATGTCCTTTCCCTCTGTATCTTAGCTTCAATACCTTGGGAAGGAAGGTAGTAAAGCAATAATGTGTGTTTCACTTTCTCTGTGGGAGGCCATTTTACATATATTATTTCATTTTTAATACTCACACCAACCATCTTAGGTAGGCATTTTAATCCCCAATTAATGGATAAGGAAATGGGGGCTCAGAGAGAAATTTGCCCAAGGTAACCTAGGTAGTAAATGATGGAGTTGGAGTTTAAGTAAAGCTCTCCTTTATTGCAGATTTAGTGGTATTTCCTCACTATAATAGATAACTTTTCAAATGTTTTTAATACCTGGAAGACTTATTTGTCCATTCTAATTCAAAAAGGGTGATTTTATTGGATAGAAGCTGGGCACAGATCTTTTCGGTATTTGGAGTTAGGGAGCAATTCTCCTCTCAGGCACATTTTCCTGCCTCAGTTTACAAAGGATCTGAAGACCCTCTGGAAAGAAATGTGAACTTGGCGAGACTGATAAAGATGTCTGTTAAACTAAGGTAAACTAATGGAATTTGTGTGGGGGTCATTTGGAGACCTCAGAAGGCCTCCGCGGAGAGCTTACCTACGTGGGAAAGAGAGGCTGACCTACAGAGCTAGACCCAGCCTTGGCCTGGGGGTCAGAGGGGAGAAGTATGACAGTTGACTGTCCTGGGACCCATTTCAACCCAAGCACCCTGGGAAAAAGAGCCAGCCTGTGAGAAGAAGATGTGCATCAAACCATATGGCTGTGGACCCAAACTGAAGGTCGCACAGAAATAGTCCCCTCTCACTTAGGTTGACCGGGTGTACCATTTTAAATGGGACAGAAAACAACAGTGCTGTCCCATTTCAAACAGTATGTATAGGCAACCTAGTCTCACTGGGCTAAATTTAAGGTGTCAGTAGGCTGACCACACATATCATTTGAAACGGGACAGTACCATTGTTTTCTGTCCCATTTAAAACGGTGCATCTGGTCAGCCTACCTCATATGGTATACCAGTTTCACTGTCACAGAATTTTTAGCAAGCAGTGTCCCAGAAGCAGGATCTCTGACCCAGAAATGACTTACAGAAGCCGGAGCTGTGTAGTAGTCCTAGGCACCTCATAGTGATGGGAAACAATGGCCAGGTATATTTATCCTGAAGATTCATTCACTTTGTGGCTGAAGGAAGATTTTCGGAAAGTTTACTCACCTTTTGGAATCGAAGACAAGGGGCTATGATTACTAGTAGGGATCTATCTGCATTCACCGTTTGGTGAAACCTGAACTACTTGGGTTACATCAGGAATAACAAGATTAGTGGACCGGATTCTCTCCACAGGTAGGTTTTATTAGACCTAGGGGCCTAGGGCTGTGAGAGGGAATACATTCTCTTTTTGTTTGTGTGTAGAATTTTCACTTTCTCTTAGTTAAGAAACTCCACTTGAACAGAATCCTTTAAGATTCTGACCAATTTTTGTGTAATTGGAGAAGGATTAACCTAAATTTCAATTACGTAATTAATAAAAAGAATTGGACTAGAGTCAGGAGACGTGAGTTCAAGATAAATAAATCTAGCTAGTGAATATTTATTCAAATTTAGCATTCTACTAGATGCTGGGGATACAATGGCACCTTCATGAGGCTTGTAAACTAGCAGGGAAGATAGACATTTAAGTTGATTATACAAACTTGTGTAATTAATGAATTACATGAATAAATGCAAAATTACAGAGTGCTAATTGCTGTGGAGAAGTCCATGGTACAGGTAGACTATTGCACAAGGTATCTGGCTTCGTCAGGGTGGTCAGTCAAGGCTTCGAGACGAGAAGAGCCTCTATGTGAGGATTTGAGGTTGGGGCTGGGAGGATTGCTGCCAGAGTATTTTTTATGAAGTGGGACCAGCAAGGCCTAAAGCTCAGTGACTGGGAGGAAATTAGAACTTCCTATCTTACTTCAGCCTGTACAACCAGGGTATTGAAGTAGGCGATTCTTTGATTTTTTTTTTTTTAAATTTAACAGTCTGTGAGTTGTCTACATGTTAAGATGTGTTTTCTGATCGTGTGTGAGAACATGAGTTTGAATTTCCCCTCTACCACATCCTGACATTAGGAACTCCCTCAGCTATAAAATAGGGATAAAAATATCTGTTGTACCAACCTTCCAAAGGTTACTACGAGGCTCACTCAAAATAATACAGCTTGTATATAACTCTGCAAATGTAAGATATCTTTCTAATTTCAGCCTGATTCGTCTGAAGGCACAAGTTTCACACCACGAGCACCTGGCTATGACTTTTACAAGGTGGTGAAAGTGGCATAATTTAACACATTGTTTTTTTGGGAAATGTTTGAGAATTTTCATGGCCGTGTCACTCAGGGAACTAAGATAGAGAGCTGTCATCACCTACGTATCTAATCAAGGGACCTTTAATGTTAGAGTTACATAACCATTTTCATCTGGTCTTTTTAAACAATCTACATTTTTTAATGAATGAATTTTGAAATTAATGTTTATTAAAATATTTAACTCATGGAATTAAAGAAAAATCTTTTCAAAGTTCTCACCACAGAAAAATTACTGTGCAAGGTAGGGATTTGAATGGGTGATGGATTAAGAAGCCTTGAGAACTGCATTCTGGTTATGGTTCATAAATGAGGAAGTTGGCATAGATACTATCCAAGACCTCTGGGAAGCAGATCTTTTCTGTTTAAAGTATGTTATTTGGTGTCACAGATTTTTTTTTTGTCTGTCTCTGTCTGCAGTATGTTCCAGCTTTCAAAAGTTTCTAAGTACAATTGAGGTCATACCAATGAGGCATTTGATCTCAGATCTCACCAGCTTTGAGTCTCCACCAGTTCACAAAGAAAGTCCAGTCTTTGCTCGGGAATCTACTTTTTAAATATTTCATTGGTAGCTGCAAACCAGTCCTCAGCACCCTTACTACAGCAGAGGAGCAGAAACCCAGAATTGCCCCTTGAGACTCAATCCTACAGCTTCTGCATTGATGTTCTCGGCACAAGAAGGGCACCATGGTGAACACAGACCAGGCTGGGTAAAGTGGGCTTCTGACTTTGGAAGGACCCAGTGCGGGCTCATCTCTACTCCAAGTCAGATTTCGATAATGCTATCATACAAGCGATAACACACAATAGGAGACACAGAGTAGGGCTACATTAACTCCTGTTGGGAGTTGTGGAAGGCTACCTAGAAGAATTGGGAGTTAAACTGAATTTTGAAAGGTAGACATGATTTTGATGGGCATAAATGAAAATAGAATGCATTTAGAGTAGAGGGAGTACCTTGGAAAAAGGAGAAAAAACATGAAGATAAGGAAAACTTGTGGCAACAGAGGTAGGGCAGATTGGTTGAAAGATAAGATATTTGGGGGTGTAGTGCTGATGAAACTGGAAAGACTGGAAAATATGAAGTGGCATAGATATATTTGAAAGCTGAACAGAATGTGGGCTTCTTTTTATCCACCTGTGTTGCCATGGACAGCACTTGAGCAGAGGAGTGATGGTGTAAGATCCCTCTTGCAAGCGAATGGACTGACAGATTACAGAGCAAGGCTGTCCTAATTATATATAATGGGAGCTGCAAAGGGGAGTCACATGTGATTTTAAATTTCCTTGTAGCTACGTGGATTAGTTTTCTATGGCTACTGTAAAAGGTTACAAGAAACTTAGTACCCCAAATAAAGCCACACATATTTATGTTCTTAAGGTTCTGAGACTAGAAATTTAAAATCGAAGTATTGGCTATGCTGTTTTCCTTCCGGAGATTATAGGTGAGAATCTACTGTATTTTGCTGTGTATAATGCATTCTTTTTTGCCCAATTTTGTAAGGGAGAAAAATAAGGATCCATATTACACATGGATAGTACTAATTCTGTATTTATATAAACGTTTTAAATTCTTTTATTTATGCTTATGAGTTAAAAGTGTAACTCTAGAAATCAATAATGATATCTGTATGTAAAATAATACCCTAAAATGCGATTTTCAGTTTTTTATGTAAAAAAGTTTTTATACATAAAGTTTCTTGTATGTTCTATCTGTTCTTGTGTTTTGCAATTGTTTGTTACATAAAATTTCTTGTACCATAATACGTTAAAAAACAAATGCTAAAATTCTGTTATAATGCAAATGAAATTTTGAATTAAAAAGTTAAAATGAAAGATTTTTTCCCTGAGGGTTTGGGCTAAGATGCAGGTGCGTATTATACATGAGAGTGCATTATACATAGCAAAATGCAACTCTGACTTTTAGAGACTGCCTACATTCTTTGGGTTGTAACCCCTTCCTCCATCTACAAAGCTGGTAGTGTAGCATCTTCTTTAGTCAAATCTACTTCTTATAAGGACACTTATGATTACATTGAGCCCACCCACATAATCCAGGATAATCTCTCCATCTCAAGATTCTTAATGTAATTGCAACTCCAAAGTCCCCTTTGCCTTGTAAAGTAACATACTCAAAGGTTCCAGAGATCTAAATGTTGGTATCTTTGGGAAGTCATTATTTAGTCACCTTAAAAATTATAAAATGAAACTGGTAAAATAATTTAATATTTTAAACCAATATATAAAAATATTATAATTTAAAAATGTAATCAATATACAAGTTATTAATGAGGTACAGTAGACTCTCAGTTAACCGACACTCATGGGAATTGGTAGATGCCAGATAAATGCAAGTAAACTCTCCATTAACCGACATTCCTGCAATCAGCATTAAAGTAATTGGCATGCTTGGTTGCTTGAGCATGCTGGTTGCTGGAGTTCCAGTTAATGGAGAGTCTACTGTATTTATACATATATTTTTCCTACTGGGTCTTTGAATGGAGTGTGCCATTATACTTACAGCATATCTCAGTTCAGACTAGGCACCTTTCACGTACCCCATAGCCGTGTTTGGCTCATGGCTGTAGTATTGGGCAGCATAGTTCTAGAGGAAGGTAACTTGCTAGGAGCTCATTACAGAGATGTAGCTGGGCTGTAGAAATGAAGGGAAGGGAATAAAAGTGACGGACCTCAAAATCAGCATTAGGTAAATGTTGGGATGTGGAAGAAAGTGGTGGGAAGAACTGGAGGACAGAGACAATGGCTACTAGCTATAATCGCAGACATTGGAAATTTTTTCTTTCTTTTCTTTTTTTTTTTTTTTTGAGAGGGGAAGGATGAGTCCTATTTTGAGCAGATGAATGAACTGTCCAGTAGGAAGTTAGACATGTGGGTCTGGAAGTCAGTGGAGAGGTCAGGCTGGAGGCTCAGATTTAGAGTTGTTTTATAAGAGATGGTTGGATCCATGATGGTAGCTGAGAACAAATGTTGGAAATATCTATGTTGAGAGGGTAGGTGGAGGCAGGGAGACTAAAGAGGAACTTCTAAGACCAGAGAACAGAGAAATGGTGGTGGCAGGTAGGAACAGGGCAATCCCAACCCCCAGTATTATTCCTGAGGTAACCATGAAGAGTGTCCTCATGGGTTTGGAGTCTCCACTCCATGTGTGAGGTAATTACTCAGCCTCCCACACAGAAGAAGCGCTTTTTAGTCATCAGTGGGAGTGGGAAGATGCTTGTTTACAAAACTGTTTATCTTTAAAGAATAACATTATGGCTGTATCTACCAAGTAGGTTTGGCATTTGGCAATTACATGGTTAATTTGATGAGTATAGATAATGGAAGGGTAGTTTCAGCCCCCTTTCTTCTTAATTCCAAAGGATTGTCTTTCTATAGAGATAAAATTAACAGAATAATTGCTAGCTTCCTTCCTTGGCCATATTTTAAATGATCTATCACATTATACCTCTTTGGGACAACGATCCCATTTCTTTTCTAGATTCTTGCGTCTAACCTCTTAAGAGGCAGGTCTGTACAATAATTGAATGAGTGTGGGAGTCAAACTACCAGGGTTCAAATCCTGCCATTTTGGCTTTGAGTTAGTTACTTGACATTTTTGTGTTTCAGTTTCTCACCAGAAAAATGGGGATAATCAC
The DNA here is from genome assembly GCA_004026885.1 of Lyroderma lyra. NCBI lineage: Eukaryota > Metazoa > Chordata > Mammalia > Chiroptera > Megadermatidae > Lyroderma > Lyroderma lyra. The sequence continues at coordinate 227,810 of PVJL010000758.1, read as the reverse complement.
AGAATCTACCTCTTTGGGTTGTTGTGTATGTTTATGTCTACATACAATGCTTTCATCTGAATCCTCTCCAAGAATTGAGAACATTCTGTCTCTATTTTAATAATATGGAATGACTCCTCTGGTGATTTGATAGTGTATGTGTCCTATTGCTTACATCATTCCATTACTAGCTGCTCCCAATTCAATGCTCCCATAGTTGGCTCTGCACTAAAATCCTTGAAGTTATTTGCTTGTATTTCACCTATAACATAGTGTTGCATCACAGACAAATCTAATTGCCAAACACTTTATTGATTAAATTCCTGGTGTAACTGATGCAGGCCAGTTTATTAAAAAATTCAAAATAGAAAAAGGTGAGACAGAAGGTAAAATGTAACTAAATCAATATTTATACTGCTATGTTATACTTTTTTTGTATTGCTATATTGTAGCCTTTTCTTCATTTTATAATGAAGGGAATAAAGACAAAGATTTTGCAAAATTAAAATAATTTTGTGAGACTCAAATAGCATATTAACAATAGACATTTCCTTCCCACTTTTTATGAAAATTGTTTCTAATACATTGCTACTAAGTACAGTTGAGAAGGGAAGTCATCTAAATGTCTTCAAGTTTTATCCTCTGATTTTATTGCATACACATACAAAACAACAACAACAACAAAAACACTCTATGGGTAGAAATGAAAAATTGATTTTTTAGGTCCCCTTACTATCTAGGAAATGGATAGCTACTTCCTACAAAATTCTCAAGATTGGAACTTCTTTATTCTCTTTCTCTGCAGATGACATCTGGAAAATTCCATCTACTTTAGCATCTGAATATCAGTCTTTTAAGATGAGCAAGCATTGTAGTTTCCCAAAAGTGATTTCAGGGCTGTACAATATACTCTAGGGCAACAGTGTCCAAACTTTTGGCTTCCCTGGGCCACAGTGGAAGAATACACTAACACTAATGATAACTGATGAGCTAAAACAAACAAACAAACCAACAAACAAACCAAAGGTCACAAAAAAATCTCATAATGTTTCAAGAATTTGTGCTGGGTTGCACTCAAAGCTGTCTTGGACCACAGGTTGGACATGCCTGCTCTAGAGCTTCCTAGAGCTTTTTGGTAACTAAGTGTATGATTGAGATGAATGATTCTTAATTGGGAGCATGTTGTCCTCTAGGGGACATTCAGCAATATCTGGAGACAATTTTAATTTTCATGTCTGGGGAGGGTGTTGCTACTGGCATCTAATTGGGTAGAGGCCAGGGATGCTGTTAAGTATCTCACAATGGACAGGTCGGTAGCCCTTCACCCCAACAAAAAATTATCCAGCCCCAAATGTCTATAGTGCTGATGTTGAGAAGCCCTGCTTTAGATTCTAGATTCTAAAGAGAAGAGGCAGGTCCTAAATCAGGGTAGAAGGAAGAAAGCAACAAGAGTGTGACAAGGGTCATGTTTATTTTAGAGATTAACTGTCATGCTTTTTTATGTTTCTGGCAAGTATAACATTAAATACAACTATCCTAGTGGGCATTGGAATCTATGGCCGGTCCACCATTTTCCTTTTATAGAAGTTCATAATTTGGCTATCTTCTGGGAAGCTTGTGATTAACTAGGTACTGTGGTCACTATCTATGTATAGTCTTTCCTGGACTTGCATAGGAGGAGGCACATTGATTCCTGAGGTTGAATTTCACTTCAAAGAAGTCAATCCCAGCAAAAGGCAGTTGTCTGAAGTTGTAGGTGAATGGACTACAGAGAGAGAAAAGGAGAGAAAGTGAGAGGAAGGGAGGAAGGGAAGCGGGGAGACAGACAGAGAGAGAGAGAAAGAAGAATTGCCTGATCATGGCCTTATCTTATAAAGAGTTTTTCTGTAAGAAAATTCGAACACAGCAGAAAAATCATAGACTCTGGAGTCTGCTAAACCTTGCTTAGTAAGATTCCTAATTCTGTTGCTTCACTTGGGTAAATTACTTTGTCTCTTGGAGCCTTGGTGTTTTCTATGGTAAAATGGGAGAAAAATATAACAACCTGTAGGGTTGTTATAAGGATTAAATAAGAAAATGTATGTAAAACATTCAGTACAGTATATAGCATGTAGTAGAATTTCAGAGAATTTTAGTTAACTTGATAAACTTAGGACCTGAGCTGCAAATAATTCACATAATATGAGGACAGATATTTTCTGCTCTTTCCTAGGTAGAGAGAGTGAAAAAGGTCATCTGCAAGAACCTTGTTTTGTCTCTGTGCTGGTTGATGCTACTGTGCTCCACGTTAGTTAACTGACTGAATACACCCACTCATTTGGTCTAGATTTTTCTCTATGAAGACCTGCTTGTATAAGCTGTGTCCTCTGGTACATAGGCCATAACCATGATGAAGCCGGCCTTGGTTACTTAACCATTTTTCCATCTCTTTTGAGCTTTCCTTATGACCTGTGAACATAAGGAACTATAAGTCTGTGTAAGCATCAGAGGAGACACACCAGTGTGGATGGCAATGAGGTAATTAGCCAGAGAACCTAGATTCCCATCATGGTTTTTTGCCTCTGAAGTTATATGACCCCAGAGCCTGTGATACTTAACCTTTTGTTTACCTCTGACCTCAGCTTGACCATAAGGGTTATTAGGAAATTCACCAGTATCCTAAAGGAATGTTTGGAAGGTTAATGACATAATTGTGCCTAATCCTGGTGATGAGGAGAGAGTAAATGTCTACCTTTTGGAAATGTATAATAAATCTTTCAGGTAAATTGCTTTTCCTTTATTGAACTAAACATTTCCTAAAGAGAAACCATATGAAGGGCTTTCAGTGTTAGAGTTTTTATTCCCTTTAGTGTCCTGAGAAAGTTCCAGAACTGCTAGAGTAGGGCAAATATATTGTCAGCACAAGGAAACTTTTGATATGAACAGGCTCTGAGTTCTCTGCAAGGAAGCTACTTTGCGTTAGGTGAACATAGAACCCTTTCTTTATAATCTCCACTGTACCAGTTACCATGCCTGTTTCTAGAACAGGACATCTCAGACTTTTCAGCTCATGTTTTATTTTACTTCATTTTTTGTTTGAATTAAAGACCTCACAGACCACTTCCTCTGCCCGGTACTGCATTAAGATACCAAGGTGAGCGAAAAACTCTAGATTCTCCTAAAAAACTTGCTTTGTCTATAGGAAGGTACCCTTTTAACTCACTGAAACCTCAATTATCTGAGATAAAAATTTTTAGAAAAATAAGGAGAGAATAGAGGGCAGAACTGTGCAGATGGGGCCTAGCCACCTGGGAGGATATGGGGAAGGTAGAGGGGTGGGGTGGGAAGCATAGCTTTCCAAGCTCCCCAGGATTAGCTCTGAATTTTAAGCAAAACATTCAAATGAAGAAGAAAATGAAATATTTATGTGCATGGACTATTTTCTGAGCACAATGTGAGGTATTTCCACATATGATATTCTGGCTTAATTTTTGCATCAGTTTTCTGAAGGGTATTATTATCACCATTCTTAACAATTAAGCAAGAGTGGTTAAATCACTTGTCCAAGGTCACTCATCTTGTCAATAACAGCTAGGATTCAAATATAAATTAGTCTGACTCCTAAATTCATGTTCTTTTTTTTATTATTATTATAAACCAAGATCATTTTGCAAGCAGCAAACCACCCTCACCTTTCTCTTCCTTGCAGTTACCTTATCCTTTTGTGACTTCTCTAGGGCTTTTTGAAAATACAGTTACTCTGGGGCACGTGAGCACGTGAAAACGGAGGCAGCAAGCTTTTTGCAAACTTGACGGTAACCATTACTGCAGATACCATTGTGCCTGTAGTTCGTTAAGTGCTTAGTATATAAATGCAACCCTATTATTACCTAGTAATAGTGTGTATTATTATAATAACATACAATTATTTAGCTTGGGTAAAATTAGAATGGTGTATATTTAAGATGTCATCCAGGTTCTATTTTTCTAGACCCGATGAAAAATACTGCTTCATGTGATGAACTGCATCATAATCCGTATCACAGAGGAAGTTGATTTGCATTAAATCTGCACCTTTACTTAGGAATTTCTTGTTTTCTAGTGATACTCACCAATTTGAATTTATTAGCACTGAAAATGCATTAAGCAAATAATAGGTAGCTATCATACATTTCTTGATATGAGAAGTATCCATGGGAACCATTTCTCCCAACCAGCTAAATGTCATGTGTTAGAGAGAGGAAAAGTTGCTTTGGGATGTGTCTGCCCCCAACTCCAGAATGCTGGGCGAGAAGCCAAGAGACCAGGTGCTGACACCCAGAGACTACCAACACCATGCAAACCCTCCCCATTGCAGAGAGTTTATTAGGTAGTTCTGCAAGGACAGAAAATACTAATTTGCTAGGTAAAAGTCTACTCTAACTAAACCTTTAACTTTTGGGGAATGTCTTGCCTTACCCCTTTTTGTCCCTTAGAATATTGACTAGAAGAGGTGGGTGGAGTCAACATATATTATTCTGCAACTTCTTAGCAATGGTGATTAAAAAGAAATTGGTTGTAGATTATTTTGAAATAATAGGGCCCAATTAGTTTTTTAAAAATTTCATGGTTCTGAGAAATTATTTCTCTGACTTCATTTATTTGATGGATATATATTTATCAATCACCTACAATGCCTTGAGTCCTATACATGCTTATGATATGGTATATAAGTAAATTTAATATAATATACAAATAAGTTTAACTTAAGGGGGCATGTATCTATGATATGCACCACATTACCAGCACGAAAATTCAGCTCAGTAAAGTTTTATTGCTTACTCATGTGTACCAAACTCCATGCTGGATTCTGGGGATACCAAGATGAACCAAAAATTGATTCTAAGCCCCTCAGATTTGTCAGATAGCCAGAATTACAATAAAATGTCTTGCAATAGGTGATGGAATTTATTTATTTATGACAAGTTTAGTCTTTAATATGACTTTTGAAGGAGCTATAGTATGAAACTTTGAAACTCTGGTCATCAGTCTCAGAGTTAGCACATTCAGAAAATACTGAGGCTCTGCACACCTCAGAAACCCTGGCTCGGGACTCATGCCAGTCTCTTCTCACAGTATTTGCTGAAGAATATCCTGTCCAATTCCTGGCTCCCTCCAGTTTGGAAGTCTTCAGGGCCTGGCTTGAAAGCTGCTTGTTTGCTAGTGGCGGAAAAGGGGAGGATATGAAGTCTGAGTGTGGACTTGGAGGAGGTGCCAGAGCTGACCTGAGCTCCTGGGAACCATTTAGAACATGGGGATTTACTAGGGCTTGGACCTCATCCACCACTGTAGCCAGAGGCTCAAAATTAAATTAGATAATGGAGACTGGATCCAACTTGCCCAGGGGTTTGGCAAGAAGGCAAGTGTCTGTGGGCCTGTTGGTGCATCATGTTGGTTCCGTGCCTGCTTCAGAGAAATGCCGAGATTGGAGTTCACTAACTTGCACCCAGCTGCAGATGGACCTCCATCCAAGTGACTTGGTTCAGTGCCCTGGATAGTACAGGTGGGGCCCGAGACATCCTTCATCCAGACTCCTTTTTCTTTAGGCTCCTTTTTGCTCTCAGTCACTTGCCCTGTGGAACAGGGAGCAAAAACCCTTTTTGGTTGCTGGCTTCCCCAAGAAATAGGGCGAGTCTTGTTAAGTAAGGAAGAAGCCAGTGAATCTGGCTTTTGTTTTGCAATCCTTTGGGACATGCTTACAACAGAGGATTTTATGATGAGTAAATTTTGGTCATTCTAAAAGAAAAGTACTTCCACTGATGTATTTGTCTCCTGGCTGTGGTTTCTGAAGTCATATTAAATTACACTAAGAGCCCTTCTCTCGTTGCCACTGGTCTTTTACTATTCGGTAGACATTTAAAAAGATGATATGTGGGTGAAAGATAAAAAGCTGAATGACGGCCACTGCCTTGGGGGAGATGTTCTCATAGGGAGGACAGGCACTGCTGGGCAGAGCAGGGAGGTCATTTATGGGCAGTGGGATGGTTACAATCCTCTCTTCTGCTGCTCTGCTGTCTCTTTCAAAGTGTAGCTTAGCTTTGCCAGACTAGTTATTTTAAGCGCTTGCAAACAATTACATAGCTTTATTTTTGCCCTTGGCTCCAGTAAATTGGGGCCCCCATGCAGTGCTTTCTTGGGCTTAAAATGTATCTGAGCTGCCTAAAGGCTGGAAGATTGGAGCAGTGGGGAGGGCAGACAACAAGGTAGGATGATTAGAGGGCTAGTACCGTGTGTAAACTCAGGCAGTGGTTTGAAAGCCTTTCTGAGATTAGCAAAGGAAATCTTTTCAGGCTACTTTGAATTTTATTTCCTTTTATTCTCTTATTTGAAAATTCTATTTCTCCCTTATGGCCAGTTTTTATCTATCTATCAATCATCTATGCAGTTATTTAAGTTTGGAAAGAGATTTCAGGAGTGAGAAAATAAATGTCAAGAAATTTGAGCATACTGGTTATGAGTTTTAGTCAGTAAAAAAGCAGTGTAGAGGAAAGGATAGTGCTGGCCTGTTACTAGTTAGAACACCTAAATTGCTTATAAGAAACAAGCACAAATGGTGGGCTACAGTTTCCCCTACATCAGGATTCCTCAGGCAAATGCTAAGATAAACAGTCTTCATTCTTACCTTCTGTGAGCTCTCCGTGTGATAGGGGAAAAGGCGGGCTCTCAATTAGTAGACGGATTAATGTGAGGGAATCTGGACTAGGAGATTTCCTTTCTTATTGGCTCAAGATTCCCTCAAATCTCATTGCTAGGATGTTTCACTTTGTTAATATCCCATAGCAGTCTTATCAGGTTTTTACACCTTAGTGTGAATTAGTTAACTGGCTTCTTTCCTTAGATCCAGGGAGAATGATGAGTAGATGATGAGAGAGAGGGCAAAGGGAAAAAGGGTAAAGAAAGTAGATGTTTGGATGTACTGCAGGTCAACTTCTACTTTAAAACTTTGCCTAGCAGTGGTTGTGCCTGTGGGCTCTCCCTCTGGGCCTGCCAGGTGCATGCATTTCCTGTACCCTTCAGCAGTTCTCCAAACAGAATGCCCTTTCCATTATTGAGATATGACATCTGTTTTAAATTATGTCAATTGTACCCAGATAGTCAAGTGATTGACAGCTACAGAATATGTGTGAAAAGTATAGTAAAAGTGATGAGCCAGATGCTTCCAGTAGACTAAATTAGTACCTGCGTGTAAGTTAGTCATGAGGTTGATGCATTCACTTTTTGGGGCTGTCACCAATAGCTCACTCCAGTATAGTAGTAGATGGCGCCTGTCTGGCCGGAAGCTCTCTTGTCTCTATGCAATAATTTTCCTCTAACTAATTAAAAATAATAGTTTGAATTTATATATTAATTTACTAGCATCTTTCAGTCAGCTTTCATAAAATCTTTGTAATGTTCCTAAGCAGACAAGTATACTATTAATCACATTTTCCTGAGACCAAACTGTTTATTGTGATAAATTATTATACTTATTACAAATATACAAATTCTTATTACAAATATACAAATTCTTATTATAAGTATACAAATTCTACATGTCATTCAGGGCACATTTAAGTCATATCACATATATATATGTATGTATATATGTATATACACACGCACACACACACACACCCAAGGTGTGATGGTTTTGGACTGTGTCAACTTAGCTACTTAGCTGCTCTGGAATTGTGTTCATTGCCCCAAATTCTCTTCCCTGTATGGTTTTTAGTGATTTTGGGCCACAGGAGGCACTTTGCCCAAGATTTGGAAAGCTGAAGTGAAGTGAAGCCTTACTGAGTTCTGAAGGTTGGTGCTGGGCACTGGCTCTGTTGGCAAATCCCCCATGTAGTTGAAGGTCTGCCGACTCACCTAGCTGCTCCTGCGGCTCCTCCAGCTTTCACCAGATGCCCTCCATCAGCTTCCCCTAGTGCTCAGCCAAGTGAACATGTAGCTCCATGGGTAAGGGTCTCAGCAGGTCACCTAGTGCATCAAGGTTGAGATGGTGAGAGACAGACATAGGTCCCAGATCTTCCTCATGGTTTCTGGATGTTTTTCTTCTCATCTATATTCAGCTTCTCCTCCCCACTGGTAGTCTTGCTGACTTAGAGTGAATTCAAGTGTAGTGGATCAAATAAAATCAGGTAAAACAACTGCATAGACTCTTATATCAGCCTGTATAGATTATTCCCACAATTGCATACTGTCTGACCTTTCTAATAAATCCCTTTTATATATTATTTTTAATCATAGTATGATTCAACCCTAACTGATACATAACAATTTAGATTTATTAAACAAACAAGCATGTAGAATGTAAGCTACATGAAAGTAGCAATCTTTTAAACTTTTTTTTTAACCACTCTTACCTCCTATCCCTAGAATAGTGCTTGGCACATAATAACCCCTTTCTAAGTGGTAATTCGGTGAGAATCATAAATTGGGGTTCTTTATCTATAGAGCTAAGACATATGTTGCTTGCATTTTTATTTTATCTTGCATATCTGACACCTGTGGGAATTCCAACCAGCAATCTGGCAACTTGTTATATAGGTCTGGACATCAGCAGAAGAACCTGAATTGAAGCTTTATAGACTGAAGGATCATTAACATATAATGGGTATTAATAAAAACCCGAGAAAGAATGAGAAGGGATAGAAGTTGAAGAAAGGACCCTGGAAAAAAATTGAATGATTATTGCAAGTTATTTTCTTCCAAAGAAATTGAATTATATATCTACGCCCTTGCAGAAGCTTCATAGTGGATGAATTATACATCCTTACCTTGACAGTGGACTGGGCTGTATGACTTGCTTTGGCCAATGGAATGTTAGTGCATATGATGGAAGCAGACACGTGAAATATGCTTGTGCAGTTGAGCCTCTTCGCTTATGTTCTGATGATGTTTAATGAGAGAAACATGCCCCCAGTTGCCATTGTCCCTTCAGGCTGTGCCCCAAATAAAACAGCACAGTAGATCTGAGCCCAGTTTGCAACCTGGAGTCAAGTCCAGATGATGCCCAATCTGAAGCTGAGCCCAACCTAGTTTGACTAAATGGCCATGCCCTTGCAGGCTTCAAGTGCAAAAATCAATGCTTGTTATTGTAAGCCCCTGAATTTGAGGATGGTTTGTTAAGCAGCATTACTGTAGCCAATTGCTGACTAATGTAAATAAAAACTATAAATTGAGGAAGATGAACCCATTGGAGGACCTGAGAAAGAAGAACCAAATGAGTGAGGGAGAATTTAGGTGAGTGGAGCATTAAGGTTGACAAGAAAGAGGTGTTTCAAGAAGAAAAAAGTATCAAATGCCTCAGAGAGGTCAAGAAAATTAAGAACCAAATTGTACTCATCGGAGTGCACAGGCAAGATGGATGAAATTCCTGATTTCTACAAACTTTCCTGTGAAGTAGGTGGTACAGTCTGAGAGTGAGAGGGAAGGCTAGAGACCTGGAAGAAAGCAATGGAAGCTTGAAAATTCACTGAGGGCAAGGGGAGAAAGAGATGATGTGGTTTTTCTCCAAGAATGACTGAAGCCTTGAAAGAAGAGAAATCTAGGTGATTGAAGTGGTGTTGGAATTTTTGGGGGGTATGTGAGAATAAGAGACATAAACCTTTTCCTGTCACTTGTGTCTATTCTTAATTCTCCCAAATTCCTGCAGCTTTAGAATGGATATTTTACACCTTTGTGCTTCTTAATATGTTGTCTTATATTCTTTGCTGTTTTAGGTACTAGTAGCCTTTTCTCTCTCTCTCTCTCTTTGTATATACGTCCAGCCATTTGTCTCTCTGTCCATCCATTCATCTGTGCATGCATGTACCCATCCATCATTCATTTATTCATCCTCTATAATATTCACTTAAAGATATGAGGGGACTTATAGGTAATATATTCAAATGTTAAAATAAAAATTTCAGAACCAAGGAAAATATAGGTAAGAATAGCATAGTAAGTACAGCAAATAATTTTTGATTGATTGATCAAGTAGAAACTAAGCAAGAAAACTATGCTCGTAGATCCCATTCTAGAACTCTGAACTTCCACTTTAGAATCTAACACTGTAATTAGGTTATATTTTAATATAAAAAGGGAAACATGAGCAAGTTAACATGAAAAGCAAGTAACATTTAAATTATAAACTCTCAGGATGAAAACTTTTAGTTAAGAAATTCTCCTTTGTATATTAAATTATACAGAGAAAGTATTTTATGTAATTTCCTCTATTCTCACCAGATCATATGATAGACTCTCTAGTCATACCTGTCCCTTAGGATAGATTAAACAAGTAATGTTGTCAGTTTCTAGACCTTTACATAGAGAATACGAGGGCTGTCAGCAAAGTATCTAGCCATATAATATGAAAAAATAGAGGCTTTATGGTTGGATTGTTTTCTGGATAGCCCTCATATATTACTATTTATCTTCTTAGGAGGTAGGGAAAGCCTGCAAAATACACATTAAATTCTAATCTTTTTGTATACACAAAATTACCTTTTGCCTCCTTTAAAAGAAGATTGTTTTTATTTCACTTATTTTCATAATTAACAACTAGAAAAATATAGGATTATTTTTATATTTAAGACATTTTGGCCAAAAAAAAAAAAAAGAAAGAAAGAAAAAAGAAAAAAAGGGAAGTTTTGGCTATCCTGGTTAATCAATGCCTTTCCCAGCTTCTCTTCAACTGGTAGGAAAATTAAATTAGCATTGTAAGTCCTCTGTGATCGTGATATTTATATTTCACAATTATGCTATAATTAATACTTAAATAGATTTAAATGACTGGTCCCATTTCCATTTTAAGCTTACTATTCATATAAATTAAAAATCATTTAGAAAACAAACCTATACATCTCCTTGGGTTCCAGCAAGAGTCTTTTAAGAAAATAAAGTATAAACAAATCCAAGTCATTGGTAACCTCAGTCTTCAGGACCAAAATTTCCTCTAAGCTGCTGGCAATACAATTAACTTAAGTCATTCCTCTGATCTTCCCTACATCCCCAAAACAGCTGTAAGCATCTAGTGACATGGGATTCTCCCAGAAAAAAAGACGAGTCTCTATTGATAATATCCAAAGTTTTATCATGGCACATTTTCCCTCGAATTTTAGGGTAGGTTTTCTTTTACTGTGTTAATCAGCACCTAACTTGAAATAGTTTGGGAGAATTCTATGAAATTCATGTATTCATTTAATAAAAATATTTTTAGGGCCATCTATGTGCTGGTCACTATACTAGGACCTAGGAATACAATGATGAACCACACCATGCATTTCTTTATTTCCTTTAGTGCTGGAGACAGGTTAATAAACAGAATAATACAGCATGATAAGAACTTTCATCATATTTATATCTCTTTATTTCTCTCAGTGGATCAATGCATCTAAACTTGGGGTCATGAATATGAATATACTCTTAGAAGTATGGGTATTTTCTATGATATTTAAACATTTTTAGATTCACTTTGATGATAAAAATATTAAAGCATGTTCTTGGTCATTTGGATGCATAATGTGTAACTGAGAAACATTTTGCTATTTCTGTGCTCAAGTGTATATTTATAGTTACTTGAAAAAATCAGTTGTAATAAACAGAATGTTATTCATACTGAAAGATTGATTTTCTATATGAAACATCATTGGTTATATATAATTACAGCTGTTAATCATAATATGTTGGTTTTGTTTTTATTTAATATGTAAATTGGTTTTCATTGTGTAGTTGTATAAGAAAATAAGTAGAAGTAGTTAATACTTAGTTTTATGCTTTTATTATTTTCATTTAGTAGCATTTTAATAGAAGCCATTTAAGTAAAAATGGATGGGTCTGCACTTGAAATTATAGGGTAATTTTCCTTTGAAAGGAGTTCCCACATTACTTATGCTTGAAAAACATAGTTCTGTTTCCATGTCAGTGATCTTTCAGAGATGCTATTCCATAAAATCCATTTTCTTCATTTCATTTGTGTGGATGATAACCACTACCTGACAGTTTACAATTGTCCCTATTTCTACCCTCAGCTTCTGAAGAGAGGGAAGTCCAGCTAAATGGACTTAGAATTTAGAATGTAATTTTGAAATACCCAAAGCCCGTGCGTCTTTTAACCCCATTAAAATTATCTAAGTGGCACATGAAAACATTCAAGCAAGGTTAAGCACACTAACTCTCTGGGTTATTTGCAGGTCAGATTTTCGGTTTTTAAAATGAGCTCTGTGTATATTAGGACATAGGAGGCTTGGAAGACAGAATAATATGGAGAATATGGCAATTACGTGCCAAGTCCAGCGAAAATTAAAAAATGGAAACAAACACTATCTATTGGGTAGAATACAATTTGATGCACGTTTAAGCAAAAACTTCAAAGAAACTCCAAGCTTGAAGCTGGGGATTGCTTTGGGATGATCTAGAAAACCTTCCAGGCTCTGGCAATCTCTTCCCTGTCTTAAAGGGCTACTTTGATGGAAAACTTTGGAAAGCATTGTATACAGGAAATGCTCCACACAGCTAGAAAGGCAAAGCTGTCTTTTCTCTACGAGATTCTGAGCATTTGCTTGGGAGATTGGGATTTTTCTGTTTTGAGATTTCCTTGTGGTAGCTTTGGGTACTTTCGCATGTCTTCTGAGACTCCCTACTACCCTGTCATGACAGTGATTGTACTTTCTTTGTTCTGTCTATACCGAAGTGCTTATTATATTAAGGAGCTGAGGAGATTTGCAGTAGTTACTAGGCTACCTGGACATCTTCTATCTATAGGTCGGAAACCACCAAAGTCATTAATGTTCCCTTCATCTGACCATCTTACGCTCATCTCTTGTTCTCTGGGTACCAGTGTATCAAGTCTACTCATCCATTCAACAAAGGTGCTGAGTCCCTGAAATGCAAGGAGCCATCTACCTGTAATTAGAAGCTCTAAATATGCTTTCCCACAACTCTCTTCCCTATTAAACTTGACATCTCCCTGCATTTGGTGTAAATGCATTATCTATTTAATGTGGGCTCATTAGCCTTAATATCTCTGTTTTAGTCAGGCTGAATTGATAAAGCAGTATAGTTATTTTGGATCAGATCTTCAGTTTACCTCTCCAATTTGGTGACTGATGAATTAGCAGGCCATAGGACCAGATCTGGATCCAGAAACATGCGTTCATTCATCCTCTCAATCTTCCTGTCTTTTGTAAAGCCATCTACCGATATTTTGCCTACCTTTCGCTTGCCTTTGCCTTTGAATAGTGATTTTCAAAGCAGGTGGTGGTGGGGTGGCAGGTGTGAATTTAGGATTTTCATTGGCATGCGGGAGCGTTTGTATATTTTGAAAAGTACAGTAAACTTTCAGTTAACTGGCACCCACGGGGACTGGTAGATGCCAGATAAATGTAAATAGACTCTCTGTTATCCAGAACTCAAGCAAACACCACTCTCAAGCAACTGGCAAAACGCAAGCAACTGGCAAAAATGTTGCCAGTTGCTTGAGATAGTGCTAGTTGCTTGAGTTCTGGTTAACAAAGAGTACTGTATATTCTAAGATTACAGTATTTTTTCATGTATAATGCACACTTTTTTGCCCAAATTTGTGAGGGAAAAATAAGGATGTGCATTATACATGTACATGGGTAGTACTAATTCTGTATCTATATAAATGTTTTTAATTATTTTATTTATGTTTATGAGTTGAAAGTTTAACTTCAGAAATCAATAGCAATATCGGTATGCATAATAACACCCTGGAATATGATCATTGTTTTTTTAATATCAGAAAAATTTTATATATAAAATTTCTTGTACCATAATATGTTAAAAAATAAATGCTAAAATTCCTTTATAATACAAAAAATAAGTACCTAAATATAAACAAATAAAACTTAGACTTAAAAAATTAAAATGAAAGGTTTTTTTCCCTGAAGGCTTGGCCCAAAATCATGGGTGTTCCTTCTACCCAGAAACACATTATATGTGGCAGAATATGATTATTGTGACCTGAAATTTTGAATCTTAATATCCAATTTAATTTTTTCAAGTAACAGTGGAAAAATGTACATAATTTTTATATTTTTTAACAAAGGCATGGATTTTTAAGAGATTGCAAAACCTGGCCTTAGAATTTATAGAGATGAGGAGGTCTTGCCTGCTTTCCAAATGTCACCCAGCACTGGCACAGAGTGATAACACTCTAACTTGAATGCTCTGTTCCTGATTGTTGAGTGTACTTGCTGCTTATCAGAAGGTCAGATTTCTAGCAATCTCTACATCTTGAGGACAATAAAGTAAACAAATGGAAGCCTTTAGAGTCCTTGATTTTATGTACATATGTATTATGCTTGTCTGCAGAATGATGCCATGTGTGACTAAGTTTTGGCCCATAAAATATCATAGAAATGTTTGTTAGGACTTCCAGAACAGTTCTGTAAAAAAAGAGTGCTGCACCCTCTTGTTACTCTTCCCTTCTTCCCTTCTTTCTGCTGCTTGGAACTGGGCTGTCATAGGTAGAGCTCCAGCAGCCTTCTTAGACTGTGACAAGTCACAGATAGGGCAGAGTCACGATGACATTGTGGAGTCCTCTTTCCAGGACTGCTAATCTCTACTCTTCTTTGACACACAAAAAATACATCTTTTGCATTTTAGCTACTACAGTCGGATTTCTGTTACTCACAGCTAAACCAAACTTTAACTGATTTTCCCTGTTAATTTGATTTCTTGGTCTCTTAAAAGGGACCAAATTAGAAGCAGGAAGGCCTGCTTCTGGTAGCAAGTGAGGAAACAGAAAAATTGTTCAGAGTCCAGGAAATCAATTAATAGTGATGTGGCTGATGTCGAGTCAGCAAGAAGGCAGGAAAAGGTATAAAGTATTTCATAAAGTTTTTTTACTGAAGACAGTTGACATTTTAAAAATTTAACAAATAGGGTAAATTTCTGGTACTTTTAGGTTTGACACTTAAGATGCTTAATTTCTCTCATCACCCCTTTTGTCAGCAACACTATGAATTAAAGGCAAAAAACAAATGCAATATACTTCTGCATTCAAGGTGTTCACAATAGATCCTAGGGAAGGTGACAAATTTGTCTGATGAATATTCATGTGTGTGTATGTACATGTGTTTTGTGTAGTGGGTAGTTGGGACAGCTTATTGATCAGGGAATACTCCTAGGCTGCCCATCGTTGTGTACATTTTCCTAGGTCAAATAGGGAAACAGCGGCCGAGTATAAAACCCAATAATCCAACCTCTTGGTTTAGTTCTTTAACAAATGACACTGCCTAGCTGTCCTAAACTCTCTTTAAATAACTAAAATTGATTTCCCTCTTGACTACCTTCTGACAAAGGGGCTCTTGTTCCCTTCAATTCTGTCACTCCCAGAAATACCAACACAAGAAGCTTCATCAGCAACTAGGGTCACAGTGTCAGACAAAGCTTATTGTCTGGGTTGGTGATTTTATTCCAGGAAGAGAGTTCTTAAAAATAATACTGAAACACCAAAAAGCAGAGCTAGACTTATTAATTTTCAAACCTTTTACAGTTCCATTTTGCAAACCCGACACATTGAATAATTAATTATCAGAATCTAGGGGACACCTTAGTCTCTACTGATTTTTGTGGGTAGAGATAATGACTTGAATGGCACATAAGCAGAGAGTTGATTTTAAGTAAGGAAATGGGGTCAGGGAGAGGTTAAGTGGCTGGCCTGGGGTCAGATAGCAAGCTGGTGACTCAACTTTGCAACTCCTGGGTCTGAGGCCTGCAAAGAAAACCAGAGCCCATTTCCTTTTGATAAGTTAACTGCCCCATATCTGTGGTCTGCCACAAGCTTTTAAGAGCCACATTCCTTTTGTGACTGCAGACCTGAGCTCCTGTGACTTTCATCTGAGTCTGGAAAACACTTTCAAGGTCAGACTATGGTATCTAGAGGGCAGAATAGCACTTTATTTTACCACTGAAAATCACTATGCAACACAAAGACATTGCCATCTTGGTGTGTTATGATCTACACCCAGTGCATATTCGAACCCATCAGCCCATAGAGGAGATGGCTCAGAAAGGACGCCGTGGTTTATGGAGTGCTGACTGTGGCTGGCACTCTGTGAAGTGTTGCACACGAATTGCCTCATTTAATTCTCTTTCACATGAAGCCTGTCTTAGGTAGGTGAGTTTGTAACCCCTTCTACCAATGAGGATGTCCAGTCTTTTCAGTGGTTAAGTATGTACTTAGAACAAGCCGATGCTGCTAGACAATGACCGGTTAAGGGTTATGAACCCAGGTTTGTCTAAGTCAGAGGCCACCACGCTATACACAGTTGTAGCACACACATACTAATATTTCCCCCTTGCTTCTGTTATTGCAGTATTTTTATAAGTTAAAACTTGGCATGGTTACGCTTTTCCATCCCAGCCTAAGGCAAATGATTGGACTTAAAAAAAATTATGATTTTTAACAGTGAAGTTGATTGTCTTACCTGCTAACAGATCAAAGATGCCTCTCTCATTGTGGTGCTGTTTGGAGATCTTAGTTATATGCCTTGGAAAATAGCATTTTCTAAACTAAAGGGCTGAAAATCAAAACATTTGAAAGTGGAATTCTACTTGGAACTTCATGATGTATGGTGACCTTGCTCCAGTCTTTCTTGGACTTCTTCCAGTAGTCTTCATTTTCTGGAAAACATGACCCACTAAACTAAAAAAAGATGATGGAATGGATGATTTTGGAAGTTTTGTTACTTGAGAGGTATGCTCATAAAAATGAACTTATATACTAGTTCATTGGAGAAGCATCTATTTCTTTCAAATGGGAAAAAATTAAAGATGAATAAGAGTTGTACAATTTAAGTCTTAGATTTGTTTTGTTTTGTTTTTTGTTTTAGGTGGCAAAATGTTAGCTTAGAAACCAATAGTTAGACATTGTAAACTGAGTTAAACATTTTAATGAAATTGATTTTATTAAATAAAATACAGGGCAAATCACGTGTGTGTGTGTATGTGTGTGTGGGTGTGTGTGTGTGTGTGGGTGTGTGTATGACAGAGAGGGAGAGAGGCTTTGGAACATTGGTAGATAACACAGTTCAGTTAATCAACTCTCATCAAATCAATTATAAATACAATAGAGAAGAGACAAAGAAAATATGAAAAGAATGAAAGGGCCATATTGTAATTTTTCAAGATATGACTATTTCATAAATAATTTTAATAGCACAAATTATGAAATTGCAAGGATGTAAAATGTTGAGGTGGAAATTCAAGGATTCTTTATTGAGACAAGATGGCTAAAGCATCCTATCGCCTCTGGAACAGACCTATATTGCGGGCTATTCTCTTTGAGGTGTGAGCAAATTTCTTAAAAGCTAAAACTATAATTTTTTAAAAATTAAAATAACATTTTTTAGGTTGTATAAGCAATGTTCACTGTAAAAAAGTAAATTAGAAAATATAGATCACTGAAAAGGAATTACTTATACTCTTATCACCTATAATAGCCATTGTTAGTACCTTGGGATTTATCCTTGTAGGTCCCCGTGTCCACATATGCATGCAAACAAGCACACATTTGCATCACTTTACATGCTATTTTATAACATACTTTTCCTGCTTAATTGTGAACCAAGACTCAATATTACCATCCATAAGTGTTTCTTTATGACATAATTTTCCATGATGGTTGTTGGACATTTAAGATTGTTTTAGATATTTTGTTACTATCAAACCCAGGAATAATTTTGCGTTTTAGGAAAACTTTGAACTTATCCTTAATTATTTTATTAGGTTAAGTTCCTATTTTTATAACTTCTGGATTAAAGGGAATACAGATTTGAAGACTTTTGAAACATTCTATAGTGTCCTCCAGAGAGGCTTACTAATTATATCATGATTGTTGTATGTATGGACCAAGGTTAGCTTGGAAGTTTCAAGAAGGTTTGTTTTTTTGTTTTTATAACTGTGACTGCATTGCAAATTTTCATTTTAGAAATAATATTTTCTGTGTGGTTAGCTTAGAGTATAACATTGTATATGTCAATACATGGTACATATTACTACTAATATAATTATTACCACTGAAATCCAAGATTTTTAAAGGTCTAATTAAATGTCATACAAATTTATTGACTGCTGGTCTTTCTAAGTCCTGAACATGTGGCAAACCTAGATATCATTAAAATATAATATTTGAAGAACTTCTGAAAAAAACGGCATGTGGAGAAAGCAGATGCTTTATATTGGTAACAGTTAAGTTTTGCTTTTGGAATGTTGAACTATGAGGATAAGACTAATATATTTGAGAATACATAAATTTTTTACAAGGAAGCATATGTTTAAAGGAAAAAAAATCCCTTACATGGTTTCAATAGTTACTTTTTAGTGGGCTATTCTTTCCTAATGGTACTTGAATTATTTAACATGCTTTCTTTATGGTACTATTACATAATATATTGGGTTGTATTTTAATTGTGGAATCTGTGTTTTTACTTGTTTCTTTTGATGAAAGCAGTAATTCTTGGATAAAAGAATTAACATTTATATATCTTTGTTTAAAATGGTGTTTAAATTGTGTTGACATTTCTCCAGTCACCTCAATGGATCAGAAAAATACATGCCGCGATATAACATTATGAAGAGGTACTTTGATATAATTAGGCTTTTTATAGATAATGACTCACTCACTCAGTCCTTCATTCATCCAGTCATCCATCTGTCATCCACTCAACCATTCCTCTAATAGATTTTATTGAATACCTACTTTGTGTCAAGTCTAGTACTAGGACCTGTGCCTTACAGAATAAAAGACATTGACTTGGGCTCACTGGCAACAATGGAGGTTTAGCTAATTACAAGAGTAAATTTGTGTGGGTAAATGAAAAATTAAAAAATTTGGAAGGAAAACTCACTCTTGTCTGTATTTCTTAACATTTTCAATAAGCTACTTTCTTTTTTTCATTGTTAGACTTATTAGGGTGAAAAGGCTAGCTTCTTACTACCTCAACAGACTATCCCTATTTATTCTTATGATTGGAGATAGAGGTGGAGCTTCATACCATAATAATTAATTAATTAATTAATCCAATCAATGTATTTATAAAAAATCCACTATGAACCAGGCCCTTTTCTGTCATTAGAGATACAAGGGTGAAGAAGACATACTGACTTTTCTCTAATTGAGCATAATGTCTGGACTAAACCTCCTCCACACTACTCCCCCTGCCCTGGGCTAGAGCCCTGTATTTATGTCTACTGTTGCATTGTATCATAGTTACCTATCAGTCAATCAGCCAGTCTCCTCACTAGGTTGCTGATCTCCTTAAAGGTAGAGCCTCTTCCATGCTTCCTGCTCTATTTCCAGCCCCTGGCACAGTCCCAACTAAAGTTGCTCCATGTATCCTTATTGGATGGAGCAATGTTCATTTACTGTGTTTACCTTGTTTGAGCATAACAATTGTATATATCTCATGGCCACAAGAAACTTCTTTCTGACTTTCCTTTAACTTTTCCAGATTGAAGTCCTAATACATCATCCTTACACATGCCCTGTGTTAAACCACTTCTAGTTCTCCAGATGGGCCCTATTCCTTTACTCATATTTTCCCTTTGCTTTCTAACTAAATCTCCCTTTGTTTTTTTTCTTCAAGGACTAGTTCACATGAACTTACCCTGTGAAGCCTTCCCTAGTTGCCCTGATGAGAAACTATTGCTCCTTTTCTCATGCTGCCATAGTTCATTAATTAAACTCCTTTAGAGTATTTTTTTTATTCCCTGCGAACATCAAATAACGGTTCGTTGTTTAGTCTGTGTCTTTGACTCTTGAATGTCAGATTTTTCTGAAGAAGGAGTAGGTCTCATACATTTTGCTATTCCCCACAACATCAGGAGCAGTGTTTTGCACACATGAGGTATAACAATTAAGTTTGCAAACTCATCCTAGAAAAAGTGCTACATACCTCATTGCTGAATATCACTATGATCATCTTCAAAGTACTCCCCTTGGGAAGCTATGCACTGACATTAGCTCCTAGTCCACCCTTCAAAGCAATTTTGGAACTATTTCTGGAATGGCCATCAGAGCTGTCGTCATATTACCCTTGATGTGCTGAATGTCACCAAAATGTCTTCCTTTCAATATTTCCTTTATCTTTGGGTAAAGAAAAAAGTCATTGGGGGCCAGATCAGATGAGTAGGGAGGGTGTTCCAATGTGGTTATTTGTTTTCTGGCTAAAAACTCCCTCACGGACAGTGCTGTGTGATCCGGTGCATTGTCATGATGCAAGAACCATGAGTTGTTGGTGAAAAGTTCAGGTTGTTTTCATTTAACTTTTTCATGCAGCTTTTTCAGCACTTCCAAATAGTAGTAAACTTTGTTGACTGTTTGTCCAGTTGGTACAAATTCATAATGAATAATCCCTCTGATATCAAAAAAGGTTAGAAACATTGTTTTGACTCTTGATTTGGACTGATGGAAAGTTTTTGGTCGTGGAGAATCGGCTGACTTCCATTGTGCACTTTGACACTTTGTTTCAGGTCATATTGATACACCCATGGTTCATCAGCAGTGATAACACGGCTCAAAACACTGTCTTGCTTCTCCAAAAGGTCTTGGCAAATTTCCACTCCCCTTTACTTTTGTTCATCCATGTGCTTCGTTGGGACCATTTTTGCACACAACGTTCTCATGCCAAGATTTTCAGTTAAGATTTTCCTAGCTGTTTCTCTATCAGTGTTTACTTGGTCTGCTATGCCTTTCAGAGTCAGTTGATGATTTTGATGCACAATTTGATGAATTTTTGCAATGTTTTTGTCAGTTCTGCTCATTACTGGCCGCCCTGACCTCTCTTCATCAGTGATGCTTTCTCTCACCTCAGAAAAACACTGCAGTTTGTTTCATGGCATTATCCCCATAAACTTAGACTAACATGTTTCTGATTTCACTTCCACTTTTGCCAAGTTTAACAAGAAATTTAGTGTTTGTTCATTGCTCTAATTTAAGTTCTGACAGTCTCACGATGACACACAAAAATACACAATAATAATGAATGCCACTCAGCAAGACACTGCCACGTGTGGACATGAACACAGCTGTGAGACACAGACACACCAAGGTTATGACACCTTACCGAGTTGTTTGTACAGTGCTGACAACATAAGCGCACTGTGGCAAGTTTGTGGACTTAATTTCAGACCTTGTAGTAGGAGGCCAATATATGCTTATGGGTTTAATATATGAATATATCAATAGATTCTCCACAGTGGATGAGCTTCCTGTGTGACTAGTGGAAGAAGCTTATCACAAAGAAAAATGTGTACTTGAGATTAATGTTATTAGATAAGGGAAGGGCAGTCAATGCGGTGGACTGTGTTTATGTAGACAGCAATAAATTCATAATGCTGACTAACAGATAGATGTAGAATCCGGAGGGCTTTGCGTGTGGTGCTGAGGAACTTGACCATGGGCCCAGTGGAGTGAGCCACGTTCTTGATTTTGAATTGGATTTCAGATGTCTGAATATTTGTGGCACCAACTCATGTTCTCTTCCATCTATTCCTATGTGCTTGATCAATATATTCAGTGGGATTCATGTCATAGCTACAAAAGATTTCAGTGATAATTTTCATCTGACCAGAGCAGGCATTATATTCAACTGGTAGGATGAATACATTTTGATGACACTTAAAGTTTATAAGCTGTTTTCTAATAATTACATTTTTACTTTTACAACAAATATGAAAGATGTTGATGGGGAAACTGAGTTCAAGCTAACACAAATAGTACTTTAATAAAGTTAGGACTCCTGGGGTTTCTGAGACCAAATCTAGTGTTTTTCTCTATAGCTCTCTATCTTTGCTATCACAGAGGTAGTTGAGAGAGACAAGGAGTGAAATGGTGAGAGAGGGGTGGGAGAACATGAGATAAATCTGTGAGTTACTCATTTACTCAGTAACTGTATGTTAAACTTTCCTTCTCTGGCCTCTCTTCCCCATATCAGCCTATGTCTCAGTCCTCAAGGACACACCAGGCAAGCATTTGAAAGACAGCAGGGTATAGGGCCCTCGGGAGCACTGCATGGGGTACCTAGGCTGGTTCTGGAAACCAGAAAGGCTTTTTAGGCAAAGTGACATCAAGGCAAAGGAGAAATAGGTGAAATGAGGCCAAATGTTGAGGGTGGAGAAAAATTTCAAGCCACATCACGAAAATGGGCAACTGATCTAGGGCAGAACAGCACTTACTCGAGTGAAGATGCTCTTAGACATTCTCAGAATGAGGGCAAGAAGGATGAAGAGAACCTTGCATCTCTCTGTCTTGAGTTGTTCTTCAATGAGGAGTGGAATAAACATCACCTCTGGCTTCTTTGGCTGGAGGTATACAGTGGTTTTAATGGTAATGTCCATGGGAAGATAGTTAATTGTGTGCCTAACCTTATTTTATCACTGAGTTTTCAGTTCCAGCCCCAGCAAAGACTATAGTGATCTAGCCTGAGCCACTGTGGCTCATACTTCTTGTGTTCTCTGCCCAACTTGGAGACAAGGCTCTGTTAATACTTGACCAAGCTGAAGATGTTGCTTATGTCTGGAAGAGGTTGGCATCCACGACCCAGAGAACAGGTAGAAACTACACGCTAGAAGGAAAGGGGTAGGTGTGATGCTGGGCTTTGCACAGGAGAGAAAAAAAGTTAGTAATTTTGAAAATACTGCATTAATATCTTTGTTAGTGCTTAAAGGAGTACTTGCTCTTGTCTTATTTGCAATTATTGATGCTTACAGAAGCTATGTATATCCTCAGTTAGATTACTGTACTCTTTTCTTCCCACTAAAATTTATTCTCTGCTTCCATGAGGCTCTTAAACTTTATTTCTCATTAAAATAATGTAGCTGAAAGCTAACGTAGAATAGCTGAAATTTTGTTTAAACTTTATTTTAAAAGTATTTTCTTAAAATGTAAAACAAAATGAGCTGTTTTGAATGAAAAAAAATCAGTGCATCTTTCACTGCAGCTCTGAAAAATCATAATCTCTGTATAGCAGTTGAACATCGACTTTTAAAAAGTGGGTGCGTTGATTTAACCTACTCACAGACCACCAGAAGGCAAGAAATAAAGGTTTCTTTCGGAGTATAGCTCAGAGAGCCTACTTTGGCAGAAAAATAGAGCCAAACATATTAATATCTAGAGACTTTTCAAAGTCTAGGCAACCCAAGACATGCATTTGAAGGAGAGGAATTCGTTGGTTCAGTCAGTCTGGCAAGTAGGGACAGAAAAGTCAGTGACCTCCTGAAAAATCCTCCCCTCCCCACCCTGACAACCAATATCAGCCAGCCTCCAGGGCGTAGCTTCCCCTTCTGGGAATGTGGAGGGATGCAGCTCAGGGGTGTGGCAACTAGTCTTTCCCATGAAGAAAGGCACATATCCTCACTGTTTCTGCTTTGGAAGAGGTACTCCAAGCAGAATCACAAAGGCTGTTATAAGCACAGAAGTGATAAATTCAGCCTAACCACTGTAATAGAATGACTAAATTATAAGATTCATTTTCTTGCCTGGTTTATGGAACTTGAGCTTATTACATAATCATCACAACCCAGACAAATGAAGATTTTGTTTAACTGAATTCCACCCTATAAGTGCAGTTTAAAGCTAGGTTATATATGTAGACAAAAGAACAAGAATGGTAGAACATGGATTGTTCAACTCCAAGGTTTAGTATGGCTGGTTTGTCACAGTTAGGACTGTTGAATTAGAGCAGCTACAACCTCTGATCTGGCCTGGAGAATCAGATTCCATACGCACGGAGAAAAAAAGAGACTTGTGGTCTCTCACAACATGTATTTATTTCTTCACAAAACAGAAGAGTTTCCATTTTTCTTCTCAAAAATGTGGAGATTCATAAATGACTGCTCTGCCGGGGCATTTCCCCCATTGAAATATTCTCCCGTGGGCTCCAAGGCACTAAGCAGCACTGAAAAATCGTGGGAGGTGGCAAGGAGCTTGAGCTCTCACCTACTGAAAGAGGAAGCAAGTTAACTTTCTGACCACTTAGACAACCATCTTCCATCTTCCTTCCTCCCTCCTTCCCTTCCTTCCCTTCTTTTTTAACTTTCTCCTTCCCTTCCTTCCTTCTTCCTGTTTTTTGTTTTTCCAGGCACTTCTCCAAATCCTACTGATAAAGATAAGACACAAATGATCAGACAAAACAGGGTATATATGTTATATCAGTCTTGCAGTATATTTTCTTGCTGAGGTTTGTAACTTAAATTCAAAGTGAATTCTTTAAGGTTAAACCTTGGCTGTTTCAAGGCTTTGATTTTACAGCTTGGTGATTTGTGTTAAAACTTGATATAATATTAAATTTCACATGTAATTATAACTTTTTGGATTGAAGGAGAAAATGTATATGTGATTTTTATTCTTAACACTTCAAGGGAGATTTGAGAAATGAGAAATATATGGGGCATATCAACTAGGCAAAGTGGGACTTCGAGATTTTGGAAAAAGAAAAGAACGCTACAAGATTTGGAAACAAGGATTCTGGGTATTATTCAGGAAGCTTTTACAGTGGAAGTGTGTTCCTCCAATGGTTATCTTTAATTTATGGTCTATAATGGGTAAAAAAAATCTCTAAGTAAGAACAAAGAGCTACAGACTTTGTGAGAAGGTTATAAATGAGTCTTGACAAGGTGGCTGAAAAGGAGACGCTCTGGCATCCAAGGGGCAGGAATTTATAATACATCATGTTCTTAGAATGTGAAATTTCCTCAAAATGATCAAAGTTATCATCAGATAATATTTCTTAAGTTCTTTAAGAACCTGGTAACTTAAGATCTATGCAAAATCAAAACATAATCACACATAGTTAATTAGGTCCCTTTACTTTTTTATGTTGTTAACAATCTTTTCCCAAAATATCTTAACTCTAAATACCAACTTCACAAGAAAGAATTTTGAAAATACCATTTTCCACACTAATAGAAATAGAATACATACGCACCAGAAATCAGCAAATCCCTAGCATCCAAATATAGCACTGACTGTAAATACTTCAGGCCTACATTATGAAAAGATAGGAAAAGTAAGTGTGAAAGTGACCAGTCTACCACAAATGACCATACTCTGAAGAGAAATACATTTGAGAAGAACCGTGTAAAGGTAAACAATGCTTGAGAGGGAATAATTGTGATCATGAAGGTTCTCCCAGCCATCCAAGGGTGGAGGTCTTGGTTCATTTCAGCCTGCACGAGGGTATTCTCAGGGTGCTCTCTGGGGGGAAGACAATGGGACTGTGTTAGTAATGCCCCCAAGCTGAGTTCTAAAAGAATCCCACAAAACTTTGAGTAATTAGGGCTGACAGATAAAACTGGAGTACATGAGACAGTGAAAAACCTTGTAAAAAACATGGACATCTTCTGCATTCAGACTTCATGAAGCTGTTAACTTGGCCTCAGGCAAAGTTTAATACTGGCAATGACTCCAGTGCCAAGGGTCCACGATGTGTGTTTCTTGGCACTGCATAAGACCCATAGATACAGTGAGCACAACACATCAACCAAGGGTATATTTTGTCCTTATTTTATTGTTGAGGAGACTGGGAGAAGTAGACTCACTTTTTGACTCCTTCCTCGGCTAAAAGTTGGTAAGAGGACAGGAGATTTTAGGCGGGACAATGGTTACACAGCCACACAAAATGAGGTGGGGGTGGGGGTTGGAGAACCCTGACTCTTGGTCCCTGCAGAGCCCTGACTCCCAGAGCAGTGTAGATGTTGGTACGTTCTCTTCTGATATCTGTTGGGGGTGGCTGAGAAAGTATTACAGCTCCATTTTTCAGCTAGAGAAGTGGTCACAGGGAGGGAGTGGATTGATAGGTGGCTAATGGCAGAGCTGTGTCCAGAGGTTACCAACTCCTCCTTCAGATGGGGTTGTGCTAACCCAGAGCCCAATCTTCCCTCAAACAGACATTCTTCAAAAATGCAAGTAGTGGGGTTCAGGGCCTGAGGGTCGGTCTGAGGAGAGCTACTAACCTAGTGTCCAGCCAGTACTCAGAAGCCTTTAGATAAGCATTTCTGACTCATTTACACACACACACACACACACACACACACACACACACACACACAGAGAGAGAGAGAGAGAGAGAGAGAGAGAGAGAGAGAGAGCAAAGCTACAAATCACTGTATGATAATTTATTATTGTTGAGAGAATTATAGGTAAAAAATAGGGACAAACATTTTTCTTAATATAGTTAGTTATTCAGGTGTGGAAAATGTAGAACTTTTGAAGAGAGTATCTTGAAGTTCTTAGTCTTGTGCTAGAATGATTAGACACATCCTTAATGGAAACCATAGCTCTCCAGCCTCTTTCCAAGCTTTTTCTCTCAGAGGACAGGTTACTTGCTTTCTTGTTTGGGTCTTTCCAACCTGCATCTTTCTGGCTCAGAGTCCCTTTGGAGGTTCCAAACTACTTACTAAGAAGGCAGAAGTGTGAAGATATTGTCATGATGTCCTTAATAAGGCCACACTGACCTCAGAACTCAGTTCCTCCTGGACAGCGTACATGTGGAGGAGCTTCTTGCTGAGGAGAGAGAAGGTGCCATTTTCTGCTGATAAGGGACAGGGAGAGTGAGAGGGGCAGTGCCCGGTGTCCTGACGACCGGACCACTGGGACAAGTGTCGGATGACTCTTGCCCCTGCCAAATAGGCTTCCCTCAGTTGTTTCAGAGTCTTGAAAATACTAGTAAAAATACGTTCACATTTTCATTTGTATTGACTGGGCTTTTATTAAAGTCCTGCCAGCTGCTATAATAGATAAAATTTGGCATCTCCGTGGCTTAATGCAATAGCAATTTTTCATAATGTACAAGAGGCGGTGGCGGCAAGGGGCATGGGGGTAGAGTGCGTGGTGCTCTGGTTCACACAGCTTATTCAGGGACTCGTACTGATGGAGGATGTGCCATTTTTCATCATGTGACATCCAAGGTCGCCCTGAGTGTCAACATTTACTCTACCCAGAAAGGAAGGAAAAGAGGGTGCAGCCACATCTATGTCTTAACCACTTGGGCCTGGAAATGACATACATTGTTGACATTTACATACTCTAATGAGAACTAATCACATGAACACACAAGGGTGGCAGGGCACTTGGAAGTGAAATCCTGGCTGGCAGCATGTCCCAGAAACAACTTTTAGAAGGGAAGCACAGATAATTGATGGAGAGGTGGCCTGCTTTGCTATAACTTTTTAATGCAAGCTGTAGAAATGGACTCTGGTGGACGAGTGGTAAAGTGAATTCATCAGGAGGATATTAGGTAGCTTAGAGAACCGATAGGGAGAGCTCCGGGGTGAAGTTGCAAAAGCCACCTGAAGGTTTTGTTAAAATGAGGCTGCTGAAATAGAGACAAATTTTAAAAGTCTTCTTGTCCCTTTGTTGAGTATTCAATTTCCCAGGAGGAGTATGTGACTGGCTTAGCTTGGGTCATTGGCTTGCTCCTCAGACTGTGTCCAGAGGTACCATCTCCTCAAAGTGAAAGAATATTCACCAACCAAAGGAAATGGAATGAACGCACGGTGACCCGAATAACAAATACTCACTCCCCAGCTTTCACGCCATATGCCTATTTTGAGGTAAGAAAGGAAAACAAAGCCAATTTCTACCTCATAATGAGTACTACTTAGCAGAATAAAACAAAGATTGGAAACTGGAAGGTTTTGAAAATGAGACAGACCTCTGCAGCATCAGAGAATGTACTAGCTGCCTTTATAATCATCACCATATAGTATATACTCCTTTCCTTACTGTTGTTCTTCTGGGATAATATATATTGTTATTTATTAATGATACCACTGATAAAGGGGGCTTCTCTCTTCGTGGTAATCCGAGTGCTGCCCTGAGGTTGTTTCTGATGCCCAGATCTTTTGAGAGAGAAACACAACATATCACATCTTTTACCTCCATACAATTTCTAAATATATATATGGTCAGGAAATTAATTTTGCTGACTCATCCTAGAAAAAGTGCTACATACCTCATTGCTGAGTATCACTACGGTCATATTCGAAGTGATAGGCACCAATGCCTGTGCCTGATCCATGGTAGAAAGCAATTTTGGAACTCTTTCTCTAGAGTGGCCATCAGAGCTGTCATTGGACCCAAAATCTGACAATTAAGTTCACAAACTTGCCACCGTGCACTTACATTGCAGCACTGCACACACAACTCGGAGGGGTGATGTCTGTAAGTGCAGCCAATGTAAGTGCACGGTGGCGAGTTTGTGAACTTAATTGTCAGATTTTGGGTATGAAGTTCTGAGGTGATGACACCTTACCGAGTTGTTTGTACAGGGCTGCCAACTTAAGTGCACAATGGCAAGGTCACAAACTTAATTGTCAGATTATGTGTGTAACAACAGCTCTGATGGCCATTTTAGAAAAAGCCTTCCAAAATTACTTTGAAGGGTGGACTAGGCGCTGGTACACAGCTTCCCAAGGGGAGTATACTCAGCAATGAGGTGTGTACCACTTTTTCTAGGATGAGTTGGTGAAATTAGGTGTTTGACCTCGTATATACAGAAGGTGCCAAAAAATGTATACACATTTTAAGAAAGGAAAAAAACTGTATTAAAATTGTAATACTCAATACACACCAATAACAAAAGATGAAAACAAGTCATGTTTGACTTCTGCAATTATTAATACAAGAGGTGCTCACAGTGGTTGCCATCAGCATCCAGACACTTCTGATTATGGGGAACTCCTGCTTGAGCAACACTGACCAAAGCGTCCATTTGTGTTGCTGTGCATGTTGTTTCAATTTCTTCCTGAGGTGCCACCAGTACCGTGCATCTCAAACTTACCACAAATGCCTGCAATTCTTAGGTGTGTTGGAGGTCCTGTTGCATACTCACGCCTCCATTGTTGTTGCACTTCCACAATGTTCTCGAATTTCAAATAGTGCTTCAAAATGGTCTTGTGTTCCTTGAATGACAACTGTGCTTCCGCCATTTTCTTTCACTGTCCTGCCTGTCCCATGGTGATGCTAGCCTTCATTTGATTAACGCCATCTTTTGAGTGAATGTCGTACCACATATTGCATTCATAATTCAATTCAATTTGAAAATTACAATAATATATAGATAACATCTCTTAAAATGTGTATACATTCTTTGGCACCCTCTGTGTGTGTGTGTGTGTGTGTGTGTGTGTGTGTGTGTAATGTTTAAAGAGATGGAGAAGACATAGTGCATTAGGACTCTGAGTTGTGAAACTCAGAAATCAAATAAAAACTGCTTAAACACAATAGTGACTGTGAAGTTTAAGAACTTCAGGTGTGGTTAGACCTAGGAGCTCACAGGATGTTATTAAAAAATTGATATCTCTTTCTCTCTTGATTCTGTCTTTTCTTTTTTTCTCTCTCCTCTGTCTGTATTGGTTTTAATCTTAGGCAGGCTTCTATCAGGTGTAATTTCAGAAAAAAAAAGACTCTCATTGTCTTTACCTGGGTTACGGACCACTGCTGTTTCCAGGGGCGTGGGTGCTTTGTTCGGCCAGCCTGTGTCACATGCTCAGCTCTGTGGGGGGCATGTGGGAGTCATGGGAGTCATGTGATTGACAAGTTCACTGCACAGAAATCGCACTATACTGAATGGGAAAAGTACTAGGTGACAAAGTGTTCATTCCATATAATTTTAGCAAAATAAATAGACAAAATAACACCCCCCCAACTAAATGGCTTAAAATAATAAACCCTTTTTATTTCTCCTGATGAGTCAGCTGGGAGTTTCTTTAGGTTTGGACTGACTCTACTGATATCTGTAGACAGCTGGTGGGTCAGCTGGGTTGGGTGGCATTGAAATGGATGGTCTTATTCACATACCTGGGAGTTGCAGGCTGGCTGTATGAGCAGGAGGACAGGGAGTTCAGCTGGGCAGCCCATCTCTGCTCTACATGGCCTCTCATCCTCCAGTACAATAATGTGGGCATCTTCATGTGCAGGTCTCAGGGTTCCAAAGACCAGTAAGAGAGACAGGGCAAACCCCAATGCAGAATCACTTTTTTAGCTTCTACTGTGTCATATGGCCAAAGCAAGCCACATGACCAATATATTCAAAGTTTAGGTTCAAAGTATGGAGAAATAAACTTGACCTTGATATGAGGAGCTGCAAAGTCACATTGCAAAAGTGCATGCCCATAAAGATAGGAAGAGTCTTGGCCATTTTTTGCAATCTACCACATTGCTCATTCTCTCTTCAGCTCCTCCTTACACTTGGCTTTGCTTTGTTCATAAAGGACTTCAAATGCCCAGTATCCACTACAACTTGACTATATGGTATCTTTCCCTCTTAGTTCAAAAATTGTGTGTGAGTGTGTGTGTGTGTGTGTGTGTGTGTGTGGGAGAGAGAGAGAGAGAGAGAATGATTGGCTCTTTCTAATCTATAGATTTCTTCTATTAATCAAGAATCCACAACTGACCCAAGCATCTCTTGTTGGGGCAGAAAGAGTCATGGTATAAAGTAGGGCTCTGCCTTTCATGGGACATGGGTGGAACCAGTTAAATTAGAAAATTGGAAGATATTGGGCATGGTAGGCAAATTGGCTGATGACAGTAATTGGACATAGATGAAACAGAATCCCAAGTAATTTCTTTTAAACCCTAGTATTCTGTTGTATACTTTTATGTAACTGTTAATATGTGAACATACTTTAATATAGTGCTTTGCACATGGTAGAAACTAAATAAATCCCAAGTAGACTATTTACTTCTGATTGTTAGTAGTTATGTTTTACTTTTCCTTTACATATGCTAGGGCATAGAGTAGGTGTTCAATGAATTCTTGCTGGATGCAATCTAATGGTGAAAAGGGTTAAGGAGAAATTGTGAAGCAAGCATAAAGGTTTAGTAAATTGAAATTTACCAATTTGTGTGTGTGTGTGTGTGTGTGTGTGTGTGTGTGTTATTTGCTTGGTTCTCTAGGGAAAGACAAATTCAATACAATAAAAACATTTATTGAGAGGTTATCTTATATTTAACTGAAATTCAGAATATTATGTTCCTTAAATTATTAGGTAAATAAAAGGAGCAAGGAGAGATAAAGTAGGACAATCTAGGAGAATATGTAAGGGCTATAAAAGTCTTAGAAAGTGGAACAAATCACAAAGATTAAAATTTAATTTGACTTAATTGTCATGATTGAAAATTCCTTTTCTTTTTTAGGTTTAAATTCTATTCTTTATTTGGCATCAGAAAAAGTTACACTTACTATTGAAATTAGACATAAAGTGGGCCTTGAATATATATATACTTGTACATCCCATCATTCTCAAGTGACACATTGACAGAGGCAGAAGTCAGGCACACACACACACACACACACACACACAC